>QBDW01005059.1:0-186526 GCA_003261595.1 Maconellicoccus hirsutus
AAAATATTAATATTCGTTCATCCTTTCGGAATTATCAACTACAGTCTTTTATTATGCACTATTCCAAACACTGCAGTAACTGTTTGTTTATTATTTTACAGGTAACAGCTCCGATGACGAAGAACGATTAGTTCGAGATTTATTTCGCGGTTATAACAAATTAATTCGACCTGTTCAAAATATGACTCAAAAGGTTGACGTTAGATTTGGTTTAGCATTCGTACAATTAATCAATGTTGTAAGTAATCGTAACTTATCTCATCTACGTATAACGTAAATTATTTTTATTGAAACATACAGTGTGTCGCAGAAGTCCCGCACGGTACCTTTAATTTTTGACTGGGGGGGGGGGATAGCGAAACAAATCCACCGGTTTTATTCTTCCGTGAGGCACATTATACGAGGGGGTTAAAAAGGACAACTATCTACGGATAAAATAATGAAAAATAAAAAAACTAGTCGAACAAATTTTTAAAACAGTTTTTCATTATCAATAATTTCGATGTAAGATAATATCATGCATTTTGAGCTTATCGTGCTACGCAATATTACACACGAATGTAACCAGTAAAAAATTATATATGTGACCCCTGCCTAAGGAAAACGGTTAGTGGCCAAAACACGTTTTCGAGATAAACGAGCAAAATTTTAAATGACGTTTATCGTTTTTCAGGCTCAAAATACCTATAACTCAAAAAGAAAGCTTCTGATCGACTTGAGACCACTTCCACGTGAAACAGCATGGAATTTCCCATCAGATAAAAAAAAATTAAATTTGATGACAAAATTTCAAAAACGCCAAAATTTTGTTAAGTATAACAGTTTTTGTTCTTTCGATTGGAAAAGTCCATTATCTCGAAATTGAAGCTTCGCATCGACCTGAGACCAATTCCATGTGAAAGAGCACAAAATTTCCAATAAGATAAAAAAAAATTGGGTTTTTGGCCACTAACCGTCTTTCTTAGGCAGGGGTCACATATTTAGGTATTTTCTTGTACGAATGAAATAAAAAGAAACCCCAATGTAATAAATTATCAAACCTCCAATATGTCATATCTGCTCCATACAAATTTCGATCAACCACCTTCTCTTTCATTGTCCAAAATATCAAAAAGAAAAATCACTATTTTTCACCTCTGAAGATCCAAAAGAAATTTTTTTCGACGACCCTATCAAAATTCAAAACCTTCTGTCCTTCTTTTCGGTAACAGGCTTGAAACACCTCTTCTAAGTAACACCTCCAAAAATCGCCTCAAGCCTCAGTTGCTGTGTATGGCAAAAAATTGAAAAAAAAAGTTATACAAATTTCATGAGAACCTACGCATATACCTTCGTAAATAATGAAGACGGCTTTACACTAATATATTAATTAATTAATTTCCTTTTGTTTTGATAGAACGAAAAAAATCAAATCATGAAATCCAATGTATGGCTGAGACTGGTAAGTCTTGAAAAAATCTCAAGTACAATTAAGGCGGGACTACGGGTACAGCGAGTTGCATAACCAATTTTTGCAGGAAAAAACACTAAAATCACTGTAATTATACGAGAAAATTAAAATTGCGAAATATTACTCTGTAGGACAAACAAGGGCATGTTTATAAATATTATATCAAAAAACTGCTCAATTTTATAAAAAAAATTGAAGTTACAGGACCTTATTTCGAGGTTTCTAAGATTCCGTTGTTGATCAAATGGGACAATTTTTTGATATGATATACTAAAACTTACACTTGTTTGTCTTATGGAGCGATAATCCACAATTTTAATTTTCCCAGGAAGTTACAGGGATTTTAGTGCTTTTTGCTGCAAAAGTTGGTCATGCAACCCACTATACCTGTAATGCCGTCTTAAAAAAAAATAAATTTAAGAAAGTAACGAATTCTTGTTTTCATCATAATAGACTTGGAGCGATTACCAATTACAATGGGACGAAGCCGACTATGGTGGTATACAAATTTTAAGATTACCTCCTGATAAAGTGTGGCGACCAGATATCGTATTATTCAATAAGTAAGTACGAATACCTGTAACATTACCCTCGTGCCGGATGATAAAATTACCCGGTATGTTTATCGTTTCAGCGCTGATGGAAACTACGAAGTTAGATACAAATCGAACGTGTTAATTAGGTCAAACGGAGAAGTACTTTGGGTTCCTCCAGCAATTTATCAAGTGAGTATTTGAGCTTTTTTTTTCAATTTCCTTCAATAACATCCCCCCTCGGCCGTTTCCTATTACCATACCTGTACTCGATGCGTATTACTGGGATTTATTCGATTATTTATTTTTGTTTGGCGCAGAGTTCCTGTACAATAGATGTAACATATTTCCCATTTGATCAACAAACGTGTATAATGAAATTTGGTTCGTGGACGTTTAATGGCGATCAAGTGTCTTTGGCGCTGTATAATGATAAACATTACGTGGATTTATCAGATTATTGGAAATCCGGCACGTGGGATATAATCGAAGTGCCGGCGTACCTAAACCGATATCCGGGCGTACCGAGCGAAACGGATATCACATTTTACATAATAATCAGAAGGAAAACCTTATTTTATACGGTCAACTTGATATTGCCCACAGTACTGATCTCATTTCTTTGCGTGTTGGTGTTCTATTTACCGGCCGAAGCCGGCGAAAAAGTCACATTAGGAATTAGTATTTTACTGTCACTGGTCGTCTTCCTGTTGTTAGTATCTAAAATACTTCCGCCAACATCGCTCGTGCTACCGTTAATCGCTAAATATTTATTGTTCACATTTATTATGAACACGGTTAGTATACTAGTAACGGTTATTATAATAAATTGGAATTTTAGAGGTCCCCGAACCCATCGGATGCCACCTTGGATCAGGTCCATTTTCCTATATTACCTGCCCATAGTATTATTAATGAAAAGGCCGAAAAAGACTAGGCTTCGTTGGATGATGGAAATGCCCGGCATGAGCGGACCTCCTCATCCGGCATACGCGTCGCCGGCCGAATTACCAAAACATATAATACCAGCCCCGTCAACGGTTAAAAATAAAATGGATGTTATGGAGTTATCAGATTTACATCATCCTAATTGCAAAATCAATCGTAAAGCGAGTACCGAAAGAAGAGAGAGCGAAAGCTCGGATTCGTTGCTATTATCTCCCGAAGCCTCGAAAGCCACCGAAGCTGTGGAATTCATCGCCGAGCATCTTAGAAACGAGGATCAATACATACAGGTAAAATATACCAAAACCTTGCAATCGTTTTCACCTACACACGTCAAAATCTGCTAATAATATGTGGGCGACTGTTCCAAAAAGGCAAAACTCCATAACTCGCGTCTCGCTACCCGCATCGCGTCAAACCAACCGATCACTCAGGATGGGACTACGGGTGTATTGGGTTGCATAACTAATTTTTACAGGAAAAAGCACTAAAATCCCTGTAACTGCTTGGGATAATCAAAATATTGTCTCATTCGATCAACAACTGACATTGTGACATTTTGGAAACCTCAAAATAAATTCTTGTAGCTTCAATTTTTTATAAAATTGAACACAATTTTTTATAAAATTGAACAATTTTTTGATATAATATTCTTTAACATACACTTGTTTGTCGTACAGAGCGATATTCCACAATTTCAATTTTCTCCGACAGTTACAGTAATTTTAGTACTTTTTCCTGCAAAAATTGATTATGCAACTCACTATACCCGTAGTCCCATCTTGAGAAATTTACACATTCGGCTACGTAGCCTTCCCTTCCAAACCTATGCTAGGCAATTTTACATACGGCCGAGTGTAAATTATGCAAAATACGATTAAGAAAACGATTAATAGGGGAATTCCCGGCGTCGCATCTATTCGGCTAAAATTTTCATCGATGAGAAATCAAAATGGCTACCAAGAATTTGTAGACGACGCGACGCGCCGCAAAAGCGACACGTGAAGTAACCGAAATGTGAGATAATTTAAAGGGATGGCATTTTTTAATGAAACTTCTTCTTTTGTTCATATCATTTCCAATTTCCGCGTATACTTGGCACCTTTTCCATATTTAACGACGAGATTTTTTACTCGATAAATATAAAAATTACGTAGATACGTAAAGGTTGCGGCGAATTTTTGCAACAATATTTTGTCATATTATTGCAGATACGAGAAGACTGGAAATACGTTGCTATGGTAATAGATAGATTGCAATTATATCTATTTTTCATTGTAACCACGGCTGGCACGATTGGTATTTTAATGGATGCGCCTCACATATTCGAATACGTAGATCAAGATAAAATCATTGAGGTGTACCGCGGCAAATAAACGCGCCACCATTATTCTATACATAAAATACTGCTCAAATTATGAATTATTAGCTTTTATTATTAACGAATTTCAAAATTTAACGTGTACATACGGCTATACTTTTACATAGATACATACCTACTTTGTATAACTACTCACGCGTAGTAATTGTGTACAAAACATTTAGTAGGTATGCATTCGAATACGTATAGCATAGGTAGTAGGTAGCTAGGTACCTGTTCGTTTTTGTACTCTTTTCGTAACCTTTTTAAACTTTCTGTATGCAGTACATGATACGTACCGTAGTACGTACATGTGTATGTACATGTATACATACACATACGCACACTAACGCACGCGTACCTACATCTTATTTACCACATATACCATACCTACATATATAGGTTTACCTATTACCTATGTATTTATACGTTTTTTTTGTCTTTTCTTTCATTTCATTTCATTTATTAAGTTGTCGCAATAAGGGTAGTTAATTGGTACCGTTTACGTTTACCTTGATTTCATTATTTCAATTTGTAGTCGGTACTGCTAATATAATACGTCGATACGACGTTGGTGATAATAATCATTGGATGTAATATTTACCCAATTTTTAATCTTAAACTTGTGCGTAAGCTGATTCCAGGAATAATTCACTAGCGCTGTTTGTTCAATTCGTTCGCGAATTAAACAAGCAATGCCAGTTGTACGTACGTAAGCGTTCATAAAACCACGTAGGTCTAAGTACCTGTCTAATTACCGGCGGAAAAATACCGTATGAAAAATAAATACCTCTTAGTGCAAGTACGCAATACATAGATTCGACATTCGTTACGTGGTGCTATTCTCGATTCTTCCGAAAATTACCCCACAAATATCAAAAAGCATTCATTTAATATGTATATGTTATCGTTAAAGTGTTACTGTCGTTATTGCATAAAATAACTAGTTAATGCGTAAATTAATGGCAAAACGGTGTTTGAGAATTTTCTACAGTCTACCTACAAAATGCATGAAGTATCTAGTTATTCTATAAATTGACTAGACGCAATTACTTAAATCATGTAATGGATTATTTTTTTTTAATTTCATTATAAAAGCAAGTATAAAAAAAATTCAATTTAAAAGTATCGGATAAGACACACCAAACACATCATATTGCAGCAGTCATTGCTTCCATGGCATTTGGAGTTACATTTAATTCCGTTCTTGATGCACAAACAACACTTATTTATGCACTTTTGCGTGCAGTAACATTTCACAAAATTTTGACTGTTACCTGTAGATTGTGAGGAAGCCACTGATCTTAACGAAATAGTTGTGAATGTGGTAGGATCCGGATTTGAGAAATTAGCGTCTGATTTGACAGTTCAGTATTTTGGCGCACCACATACTCATTACCTTTGTATTCGTTTTCATTCTTTATCTTATCGTAGCTCAGTTCATTCATCACTTACATCAACGGAACGTATTCCGTGTAAGCATGGAATAACTAATTCAAGTGTAAAATTATTTCAATCACATACTTTCGCCATTAAGGCATGAATTAGCCAGTGATTCTATACATTAACTAAAATAAATACTCTAACGGTAACATATATAGATGATGATATCATGTAGTGTATTTGATGTTTACAATAATACGCCCAAGCCATGTCTTGAATTGACATCATGCAGACAAATTGAAAAAAATACTTCCTCACGGATTTACCCTTTTCTTGTTTAAAATATCGAGTTGACGTTTCAAAAATAGAAAACAAAATAATCGCAATTTATTTTATATTTCTTTTACCAATAAGATTTTCTAATTTTTTTCATTCCAGAAATTGACGAAGCAGATTTTTCAACTTTACCGAAACACGATGATAATACGTTTTATTCTGTGAGGTGAGAAAGGAGGGGGAGCATTTCATATCAGGCGAAACTTGAACTTTTACACCTCTCACAATTCTAAGAAATTTTTATCAAATTGAAAAAAGAAAATTTTTCACTTTTAGCAACGCACGTTGAAAAAAGGAAAAAAATACATAAAAACTTACAATCGATATTATTTATAAAAAATTCTTATTTTTTCGTCGTCTCGTTATACTTATTCAAAATTGAATTAAGAAATAAAAAACCCTCGAGTCTTATCAAAATCACCCCCAGTATTAAAAATAATCAGCCATAATAAAAACATGGAAGTGCAAGAGAAGAACCACTTCGACGAATACGATATAAAAACACCTAATAATATTCCCATCACCTAAATAACTCGCATGCTTCGATACCTTCAGTAATTCCATATTCTTACCTGTAATAACACCGAGACCGCGGGAGAACTCCGGTAGGGACTTTATTGGAAAATTTTATCTCAATTTTCACGACCTGTGCACAAAATACAAGTATAAAGATGAAATTCGGACATCCGTAATCGTTTCTTAGGTAAAATTTTTTCACAGTTGATTTAAAACGAAAAAATACAAAAAAATAAAACGAAAAACATGTACGACCATAAGAATAATTGTTATCATTATAATGTAGTTTAATATTTATAACTATTGTTACTATTACGATTGTTTTTTATACTTATTGTCGGGTTACTATTACTACGTAAAGGCAGCGTTTTTTTTTTTTACGAAATGCAACAATGTAGGAATGCCTATTTGTGGTAGTTTTTAAAATTAATTTGAATTTTCAAGATTTTGATTCTGATAAATAGCAAATCCTCTTTGGGGCGTTTGGGACTAAATATTAACTTGTTTTTGAGACGTTACACGTGGAAAGATCAAAACTATTGATTTTAACGGATAAAAATGAATTGTTAAGGCTTGTTTATACTTCTCAGATCTCGCTAATTTTTTTTATCAATCGATTAAATAATAATAAACGAAATTCTTCGAAAAAATTTCAACTTTGTTTCTTTCAAGAGCTCGATTATATTTGAAAATACGCTCTTATCATAAAATATTTCAGAAAATGTGAAATAAAAATTTTTTCCAAGAGAAATTTCGCTTGGTACATTTGAAAAATTCAGGTTCTTATACAACGTTCCCCTCAAAGCGTTGCTATTGGAGAAAAAAGAAACGCTACCGATGCCGTATAGACACTACTAGTTATTTGTACCTATTTGAAATGCGCTTAACAAATCGGTGCTCACTTAATAATAAGGACAGGAAGCATAGCGCAGATTTGATTTCGGTTACGAATAAACTTGTACGAAAATTCTCGCCGAATAGCTGTGCCGAACTACATTTTACACCAAAATATAAAATAATGTCCGAAGTCCGAACCGGTTAGGAAATGCTAGCTAATTTTCCAGCGCGTTAACGAAAATTTCGAGGGTATTTGAAGAGCTTTGAAAATAAAATAAAAATGGTTACGCTACTTCTTGGCTACTTGAATTTCAGTTCTAACGAGCATCTTGTTCGCGTACAACTGAAATACATTATCTATATAGTACTTCGATAGTAAAAATTTTCCATGGGAAATGCTTTTCCAGTTGTCATGTGATACTTGGCTTGAATATTTTTAAAATAGTTTATCCATATACGTATATTTTTTTTACTTTTGTTGTTGTTATAAAATTAAGAAAAAATGAAAAAGTTGAAAAATCTGCGTAAATAAAATTACGATTTGCGTGAATCTGAGATTTTATTTATAAGCTAAATGCGCCTGCCGCCGATGATTCGAATCGCGAGACTTTGCATTATTTTAGAAACCTACAAGGACCAAAAAGCTCGTATAATTCATAACTTATTTCATAAAACTATAAGTTTGCTAAAAAAAAAAAAAAAACGAATCATCGCTTTATGTTCCAAAAAACTCTAAAAATATGTCTCAAAAAGCTCTAAATATATAAAAATACACCCTAGCGATATGGGTATCATTTTACACGGAATTTTATCTTTTATTTCATTTGCTCGATATTACTTAATATTTCAGGTAAATAAATGACACAATAATTGTTTGTAAATTTTGATGGGAGGAGAAACTGAAAAAAATGGCTCCAAAATTAAAAAATCAATGGTAATAATCATAATTAATTTGCTGAAATTTTACCTGTTTTGTGGATTTTCTCAAAATATTCTCTAAAAATAGTGAAAATTGACAAATTTAGCTAAAATATTCCAAAATTTTCCCTAAAAAGACTCAAAATATGCCAAAATATGCATTTACACCTAAAATACTGTATACCAAAATATCCCCCAACATATTGGGCTCAATCGAATCGGAATTTCATAAAACGTAAAACTATGTTGGATATTCCATATCTAGTATGTTACAAAAAATATGTTATAAAATATTTTTCTCAGCTCATTCATCGCCTTTCGTTTGGTACGATTTTAGATTTTACTAGTGTCAAAGATACTCATTAACAAATTATTAAATTCGTGCATCAAATTTGAAACGTTAAATAAATTGCTTTGGAAGGATTAAGATATGCAATACATATAACGTGCAAATGAGCAAAACTTGCCAATATACACTTACATAAGTATATTTCGTAGGTAGGTATAGGTACAGCTGCAGGGTGTGTCAATAGCAGCTTGCTAGTCGCTACCATACATTTGCTGATGCTGTAAACCAAGCTGCATGAATGTGTTTACGATAATACAATTACATATACGGCCTACTATACTATTTGAGGGGACAAAGTTATATAACATGAATGAGGTTTTCCCCAGTGAGTTGGCAAACTTACAAGCACTCGTGTAATTTAAAAAGCGACATCGTACACTTTGAAAACTTCATAAAGTACGAATTATTAAAAATTACATCAACATGTCAGAACTTTTGATAAGAAACAAAAAACAATACATCTACGTCGATTGTTATAATTTTCCTCCCAAGTACCAAACGAAAGTACAATTTGAATAATACTAAGTTTATTTCCCCTCAAAACCAATTTGACCAAAGATCATGGTACCTAATTATCACAAAACGATACAATTAAAATGCTTAAGACGGGATTACGAGTGTTGTGAGTTGCATAACCAATTTTTGCAGGAAAAAACACTAAAATCCTTGTAACTGCTCTGGAAAATTAAAATTGTGAAATTTCACTCTGTACGACAAACAAATGTATGTTTAAGAATATTATATCAAAAAATTGCTCAATTTTATAAGAAATGGAAGTTACAGGACCTCATTTTGAGGTTTCTAAAATCCCACAAGTTCGGTTGTTGATCAAATGGGATAATGATGAAAAATAAAGTAACTTCTGGAGAAGTTTTCAAACGCAATTTTGAATTAGACAGCGCAAAGTAATTCGCGTTTTAATGTACAAATGAAAAATCAACGTTACAATATCCATTCAAAAGGTAAGCAGCAAGTACAATCTCGCCCACATTAAGAAATCGCTTTAGATGCTTGTTGCATAATGCAATTTCTTCACCAAGAATAAGACATTGGGCTTGAAATTATTTAAAATTATTTTCCAGCTTACCTTATTCTTCAAGGTTGAGGAACTAGTAAACAAAATCTTGCGAAGGAAATTTTTGATAAATAAGCACTTCAACTACACGAGCAGTATGTATTATACGCGATCCTGACTCAGATTTTTTTCAACGGTTCTCCAACCGAATTTATCTTGTATTCGTCTATTAAATAACCAATAAAAACAATTTCAGTTTCCTAACCGTATTTAATTAGTTTTTACCCCTTCAACAACCAATTAAAAGTTTCATCCGTTCATTACCCAGAAAAAACCAAAAAGCAATTTCAAAGATGTTGATATTCATTTTTCATCATGATTCAACGCCAAAATTTTCACTTTTTAATCATTTTTAGTAACTCAGATTTTTTAAAATCAAATCAACGAAAATCAACACCAACAATTCTATCTAGAACTGCTCTTACATGAGCAATTGAACCTTGAACTTGCAAAATTGATAATAAACATTATGTAACTTCTTATCAATACTCGCGGAACTGTTCATTCCACCGTGTGTTCTCCGCCAATTTGAATTAAAAATTATTTCACTTCCATTAAAAATATTTACTATATAAATGGAAGTCTATGAAAATTCTTTTGTTGAGAAAGAAGAGTTTGATTTTGAAAATTATTTACCATATTTTAAAAAACCTATTGATTATACAAGATCAAAATATGAAACTCTAATGGACCCACTTTTGGATAAAATTCAGCATTTACCTAAATCAAAGCAAACCAAGTATAAAAAATTACTGGTGAATATTATAGCTCATTTGAGTATTTTATCAAGAATGATAGAAAAAGATATTGAAAATATAGATATACCAGAAAATGATTTAGAATCTGACGTTGAAATTACTTATTTACCTAATGGTGTTTAAAATTCAAGTGAAATTTTAGTCTAAATTATCTTTAATTAAATCCTCTAGTAAAAAAAACATCTGACACATATATTGCGAAATTCATTTGAAATTTTATTCATTACCAATTTTCATGAGAGAATTTTTCAAAGCCTACAAGAAGAACAATACCTTCAATACTTACGAGGTCCTTTCAGCAGAGCAGTGGCGATGATACAAAGACAGTAAGGAACATTTATTATCGAAAATATAGGATAATATATAAGTACATGCAATAAAATTATTTACTTCGAGAAATACCCAGAATAAAAAACGGTTAATTATAACTTTTTCATCACCTGCGATTACTGAGTGTCTGACGACGACACTCTCTCTTGCTCTGCTCTTGATTTTTCTCTTGCCATTCTCCTCTCTTCAGCCAAAAGTCTGTTACGTATCATACGCTCTCGTTGTTCATCGGTTAGTGTCTGAAAAGAATTGTGCTGAGATTAACTAACGTTGGATGAAATGAACATTTTCAGAAAGAATAAAAACTAAACAATCTTACAATCTGTTGAGGTGGTTGTTGCGACGCAGAATCTAATCGAAGTGATTGGTTTAAGATGTCATCGAAAGAATTAGTATCGTTGTCCATCGGCGTATCGTTTTCCAACACTGCATCGTCATTCGTTTCTCTTACGTCTTCATCCACCATGTCCAATCGTATACGTTTTACGTAATTCTACAAAAAATTACAAAATATCGTATACGATTTCAAAACAGATCACCTGAGCCTTAAGTAGAAAATTAGCACATACTGCCACGGTAGCTTTATGACCTAATTTTTCGATTCGAGCAAGTGTATCATCGAAGGTAAATTTAGGGAATAAACGATGTGTCCACTGTTCTAAACGCGACATAACTTCGTCAAGATCTTCTTTCTCGTGTCCTTTACCTTTGAAATGTACATTTTTAAAGCAATCCCTCAACACTATTAAACCTCTGGGACCTCTCAACCTAAAAATGTGACAAAATATAATCGTTGTGAAAGCTATCAAAACGTATACGGAAAATTTTGTATGCAAACCTATCAGCGTCTAATTTTGGTTGAGGATTTCGAACGATACGCTTCGGTTTCGGTTCAACTTTGACAGCAGGTACTTCGATAGCTTCTACATAATTCAAAGAATACAGAAACAATGTTACCATTCAGTTACACTGACGTTAGAAGTTGATTTAACAATTATGTTTTATACCCGCATCAGCATTCACGCTTCCTGGAGAATCTGGGTTGTCTACGATGAGGCTTTCCGTATCGCTGATTAATTCGTCGTCTTCCATTATATGAGAAAATTTCAGTTAGAAATATCAGGTTTGTTTTCGGTGTTAGGTGAATTCGTTCGACGGGCTGTATCTTCAGCGTTAAGTTTTTTTAAGTAACTACAAAGTAAACTTTTGTTGAGTCTATCAGTAAGTGTTAATTCTTGATCGGGAGGAAGGTAATTTCGTTCGGTATTAGTCCTTTCCGCTGCTGGGGGTAAAATATTAGATGGAGAATTACAGTTCGCGTTTTTTCCAAAGGAAGACGTATCAGGCATATTTTGATATCTGGCGCTAAAATAGTCCCAAGAAAACGTTGAAGAAATTTGTAACACTACTTTTTACATCCTTAGAGATAATTAAGGAACATTATTGAGAATATTTACCTAACGATTTCTTTAAATTCTTTACCAAACGAACAATATAGTATTTCTTCGACAACAAAATCAAAGATATAATAAACTTCGATTTATTTCGCGCTAACAACAGAAAATCTCAAAATTCAGATCATGAATCATGACATCAACGCTTAGACAATATATAAAAATATAGACCACCCACTTTATCGTACTAGAACTAAAAGAGAGCCAACGAAACCAACATACATATTACATACGTAACTCTATAAGAAACGCAGCGCAGAATGAGGAAAAGTAATGCGTGCGCAGGAAGTAGGACATAGAACTCAAGAGGTGAACTAGGTGAACCAATGGTTAAACCTTTGAACATGCTTTGAATCACAACATCAATTTTGAACTCCTCGATATCTCAAACGAACGAAATGAATCAATTGAATTGAACGAAATCATTTCGATTGGAAAAACAAAAAAATGCAAATGCTGCAAGAAATTTGTAGAAAATATGAACGAAAAAAAACAACGGAAGATTCAAACTAGTTCAAACTAGCAAAACGAGAATCATGATTCATACATTCGTATTTCGTACTTTCGTTATCAGTCAACTGTGTTATGAGTTGTTTTCATCCTGTTCCTGTCTTGTCTATTTTATTCTTCGTAGATTTTAAATATATAAACTGAATTAGAATAATGTACGAGTATAATTTGTTAATTATTCACCATTATTATTTATCGTGATGTTACGGTTATACACAATCTTTGAAAAGGTCGCTATTTTTTGGTGAAAATTAATTAATGTGAATCATTGCGATCATGATTTGAGAAACCAACACTTTAAATGGGTTCTCGATTGAGGTAAGTTCATTCATTATTATAAATTTCTAGAACACAATCAGCTTGAAAATTTCTAGTGTGTGATGTTCAAACAAATGAATCAACCCAGACAGGAAAAGGTACATATATGCATACTAATACATACATATGCCTCACATCTGTTTCCTCCTTTTATCATATTCTTATCTACTTCACACATACATTTACATCTATATTGTCGGTTGATAAGCTACTAATAATATATTATTCCGTATCGATAATCTTGCAGGCAAGATGTTAAACACTTTTTCGAGTGTTTTTGCGAAGTCGTCGGTCCGAAGGCGGAGCAAAACAAAGCTTGGATCATTCAAAAATTTCCTGAAACTTACAAGGACGAAGATGTGCTGAAATTAGTTCCAGAATTTGCATTTCCTTGCGAATTCGATCGGTGAGCCGTACTGTAATGCGCGAATAATTTGATTACGATAATGAATAAAGTCGTATTTCAGTAAAATAATGCAACATTATTCTTTCGTCTTAACAAATGTTGATTCGAAATGGACTTTTGGGTTTTGTCGTCATGATCCAGCTTCTGAAACCGCTTTAGTTGTATTGACGTACCTTCCATGGCACGAAGCATTTAGCAAGTAAATTAGATAATTTTTTAGAGTAGTCACGCTTTACGAAGTCATCTTTACTTTTATTTTTCTACCCTAGGTTCCTAAATTATATCTCAGAATTAACTCAAGGACCGTATTACGATCAGTTATGGAAATTTTTAGATGCTGTGTATCAACATAAAATACCTAGAACCGGTTATGATTTATCTGTATCCTTGCATCCTTCATTTAAGGTTTTATATTACTTATTTTAAACGTGAATTTTTCGTTTTATTATAAAAGAAATTGTTTCAGGCTTTCATTTGCGAAGCACCTAGACCATTTACATTACCAAGTATACCGGAGAATGTAAATATATTATACTATTTTGTATCAACCAGTCAACACGTACGATATAACACTTAATTATCACATTGTTTCATTTCACAGAGGAATCTAACGGAATATTATAATGCGGTGGATGTTCGCAATATGATGGTTATCTTTGCGTCTATGTTATATGAACGTCGTATCATCTTCACTTCGAAGAAATTGTCGCGTTTAAGCGCCTGCGTTCAATCAGCGAATGCATTGCTGTACCCGATGAACTGGCAACATATATTTATACCGGTGTTACCTAAATCGTTAATTGAATATTTATTAGCTCCTATGCCTTATTTAATTGGACTACCGCATTCGTTGCTACAGGTAAATAATCCCTCCATCTGATTATTCTGATCGCGTAGATATTAACTCGAATCGAGTTTTCTTTCTTCATTTACAGCATATCAGATCTAGCGATTTAGGCGACGTCGTTATGTTAGATGCCGACACGAATACCATCGATTCGCCGTTCCACGATTTAGAAAGTCTTCCCTCCGACGTGGTAAGCGCGAAATGCGCTTTATAATCGAAACTAATTCGCGCGTTGAACTTTCACAATTACAAATGACGTGTTCCAGGTTCATAACTTACGTAAACAGTTGAGCAACAGAGCGTCACTTTTAGGCGACGGCGTATCTAAAGCATTTTTAAGAGCCTTGGTACAGTTAATCGGAGGGTATCGAGATGCATTGAAAATAAGCCAAGGTAAAAAAATCACTTTTAGTGAAGAAGCATTTGTGGAATCTCGGCCTCCATCTATTCAACCTTTTTTACGTAAAATGTTGGAATTGCAGATTTTTCAACAGGCAAGTATTTACGAAATTTGCTAAAAGAAATGACAAATTATGTACGTAATTTTCGAATAATTTATTCGTAGTTTATCGAAGAAAGATTAGACTTGTTAAACGCTGGGTTAGGATTTTCGGACGAATTCGAATTGGAGGTTTGTAACTACAGCGATAAGTCCGGTTCGAAGATGCAGCAATATAGAGAATGGCTTCACACAAAACGTAAAGAAGGCACGGTCATTTTTAAAACGATAATTAAACGGGTACGCTATAACGTAATTTGCTATATAAACCATTTCCTATATTGATCGATTTTTATTCTCTGCGTAGGCGAACCCTGCGATGAAATCGGCTGTAAATTCGGTGATTACAATTTTCAATTAATTTTTATTCAATACGGTAAAACTGAAATTCTTCGTTTATCCTCGAACAGGTCAAAGAAAGAGGTAAAGATATGAGATCCGCGTATAAAGAATTAAGATCTAAGTTGAAAGATAAAAAGGAAAAGCCTAATTCAGCTCCTAGTTCGCCGACAACGATTCGAGCTCGTTTTCCTTCGATGGACTCGAAGCACAATTCTTCATCTGGGTACGTCGACGTTTCGCTTTCACGCTGAGACCTTTGATCAACGAATTGTTACGTAAAAGAAAATTACGAACGATATAATAATTTTATAATGTGTTAATATGTTGAATAATTCTCGTATTTATAATATAAATTTGTATAAATAAGCAAATAAGCAAATATTCTTAACGGTAAAGTGGTATGATAATATAATAACGGTAAAATGGTGTGATGAGCTTAGGTTATAGTTAGTGCTGACTGTAACAGAATGATGTATTTGTCGACAGGACGATAGATGATAAATCGCAGTTTCATTTACTAGAAAAACCGAACTCGTCGTCGCCCACATCCGATGATGATTTCACGCCTATGAATATGGATTTAATGGGTGATCTGCAAGATGTAATATTTCGTAATTTTTATACCATATCTAGCGAAAGCGACGGCGCATCTCCTTCGCTGAAAAAACCCAAGGTATATATATGCATTCGTGTATAGTTCTGCTAAAACGACCGAATAACGTTATCTAATATCATCAACTTTTACAGTTACCACATGAAAAATCTGAGAATCGTAAAGTACCAAATACGAAATCATACGTCGATGAAACGGATAACGTGTTTAGATCATATTACGAAAGTTCACCAGCTTCCAGCTCAGAGTCTAAATTTCAGGTAATATCTAAGAAGCATGAAAATCTTAATTCTTACTTTATCTCGTTTCGTCACGATGATGATTTCAGGAAGAACCAAAAGACTTAATAAGATTGGACTCGTCGTCGAGTATCAGTGATTTCGATCCTCTATCAAATACGTCACAGCAACCTTTATCTCCGACGGTAGGCGTTATAAATCCTCTTTATCCGTATTACTATCCGCAAAAGAAACAATCCCAAAGAGATTCGGAATTATTGAACGAGTACGGAATCGATTTCCATAGATTAACGTTACCCAACGATTCGGCCGATGTTTCCAACTTTCAAAACGTAGTAAAATCCAAATCCGAATGGACGAAATTCGAATGATTCAAATATAAAACCATGTATTTTGTTCCAATGCACAATATATTGTAGGAAATGTACTTTTAATCGTCCAACACGGACTTCAGTATTTATTGGCCGAAGGGCATCGAGTTGATAATTCTCATATAGTAGTTTTTTTTTCATATTCGAATGAAAGTTGCGTTCAATTTTACAATATTTTTTATGCTGTTTATTTAAATTGAATTTTACGCCTTACTAGTTTTTTTTCATTATTACCAATTTATCGTATGTATTTTTTTGTATTACGAATCATTTTTCTCATTTTTATTTACTCATCATTGTAATTAGTTTTATTTCAATAAGCGATATTTCATGATTATTCCATTTTTTTTTTCGTTCGTTGTTGTTTTCGAATGTGAATTTTAATAAAATTGAACTTGGTGTGGCGCGGTATAAACGTGCCTGCGTTCTCACTCGAGTTAGATACTCTTTAGTCTGATATTAACGCCACGTGTCGAGAAAAATGACTGAAAACCGAAACCGAATATTTACATAACATAAAACACGTATCAGCGAATAAATCGCTCAAAAAAAAACACCGAAACAAGTCAAATTGTGTTTTATAAAAAATAAATAACGCAACAAAACGGTTGCTTCGATCGAGTACTCGACAGGTTTTTACGCATCGGACGAATTTAATACATTTAACAATGACTTTTGAGCTTCTTCCAATTTATACAGTTGTCCTTGTAACTGGGTTAATTTTTCGGCATTGGCAGCTTGAACGTCTTTAGGAACTTTGGTCTCGTAGTTCGGCACCTCGATGGATTTTTTAATCTTAGCGATACTTTGTAAAACTGTTTCTTCGGTTTTCTTCAATTTTTCCAATTCTTTGGAAACGTTGATTAAGCCCTGCGTCAAAAGAGGGGAAAAATTACTAATGACCTCTCGGTAAACGCAGCAATTAAGCCCGCGAATAATTACTTTTAAATACAAATGGATTTGGCATTTATCCGATACGGTGATGATTGCGCAACCGGACGGTGGAGTTACGTTGATTGTAATATTACCACAATGAGCCAGCGTTTCGATGGTTGTAATGTATTTTTGTAAATACGACGACGTGTCTTCGTCTGTGCTACAGATATAAGCTGTAAATAAACGCAAAGGATGAAGAATTTAGCTGACAAAATTCGCACATAGTTGATATAAATGTCAAAGTTTTACCATTAGGTTTGGCGTTTTTCGCCAAATTATAATCGGACTGGGCCGACCTCAACGAATGAATGATTTTTTGCACCATTTGCACTTGCATTTCAATATCTTCATTTCGCCATTGAACATAATCGTGCTAAATAAATAAAAAAACGTAGGGATAAAGGAAACGGTAAATTTTGAGGAAGTCGATGCAACTTACTGTGTTTGGATACGAAGCCACGCAAATACTAGGAGCAGCGCTAAGTAACGGTAATCTTTGATACAACTCTTCGGTGATATAAGGCATAAACGGCGAGAGCAACCTAAGACCGCAGTCTATCACGTGTAAAAGCGTTTGTTGCGCTTCGAAAATCACGCGTTCGTCTTTCGAAGCAAAAACTGGTTTCAGTGATTCCTAAAATTATTCATGCAAGGCGTATTTTTAACCCGTAATTGAACAGAATTATCTCGGAATATAGTTCTAATACCAAATAAACGTCGCAAAGTTCGTATAACCATAAATTATAGCACGCCGACGTGGTCGCGTTGAAATCGTAATTTTCAAATCCTTTATTTGTCATTTCTACAGCGGCTGCTAGCCGGCTCAATATCCACAAATTCATCGGACTAGTTTCCTATCGAGAACACGAGTTCGATTAATCGCAGATTTACGAAGATACCACAGTTCACTCACCTTAATACTACACAGGGCGAATTGGCTACAGGCGGCGATATGCTTCTTCCAACGAAGCAGATAAGGAAATGAATTTGCATTAAGATTATTATCGTCGAAATTCAACGAAGAGAATACTTTAACATCACTCTCTGTTAGCTGATATCCATTTATGTAACTATAGTTAGCTAAACGCTCATTTAATACTGATAACACATCATATTCGCCATGCGATTTCTCTGCATCATTAAACCATCTGCAACTCGAACTGAGAATCGAAACGATCGCAGCGTCTTTATTGGGCTGTTGCTGCCGCTGCGCCGACGAATTGTTATTTTTACTCGGCAAATACATCAACGCGAATTTCACAGCGTTCCAGATTTTATTGCAGAAAAATCTGTACCCCTGCACGCGCAATATATCCAAATTGATATCTCGAGCTGAAAATTGAAAAATCGATGGGTAAAGTGGTAAATGAAGATATCCCGGTGATTCACGATACCAACCTTGCGACATGTACGCGCATAACGCAAATCTCAAAGCATCTGTGCCACATTCGGGAATGCCATTGGGGTAATCTTGTTTTTGACCTTGTTTCGCTTTCTCAATCTCTTTGGGGTCTAAGTTACTATTATATAGCTGCTCGTGCAATTTCTCCAACGTTATACCTTGTATAACGTCCATAGGATCTACCACGTTGCCCAAAGATTTACTCATCTTTCTACCATGAGCATCTCTTACCATCGGATGCAGGAACACTTCTCTGGAAAGGTTGGAATCCGACGTGAAACAAATTAACCAACGAGTGATGCGAGTTATACGTTGAAACTTACCTAAAAGGTAATTTATTCATTAACCGTTGCCCCAAGAATACCATTTTCGCTACCCAAAAGAACAAAATATCGTGTCCGGTTTCCAGCAATGTGTTAGGATAAAATATTTTCAAATCGTCCGTCTATGAAGCAAACAAATCCAGCGTTATTTTCGATACGTCTCAAAAGGTCGCGAGAAAATACCAGAAAATGGTCGCATTAAATGACAAAAAATCAAAAAAATTCGCCTCACCTTATCCGGCCAACCGAATACGGAAAATGGAAATAAGGCCGATGAAAACCACGTATCCAAAACGTCGCTGTCTTGTACCAATGTTATTTTATTGATATTCAATCCGAATTTCTTGGCGGCTTTCTCCTTAGCCTCTTGTTGATCTCGGCCGCAAATCCATTGCTCTTCTTCGTTCTGAAATCAATTTCACGATTCGCTGAGGTGAACATTTGATAAAAAATTACATTCTCGTACTAACAGGAGAACGTTCGCCGGCTCCTTCGATAACGACGCGATAAGCTGGAATACGATGACCCCACCAGAGTTGTCGCGACACGCACCAATCTCTGTAGAAAATTCGTGGTTATTAAATAAGTCGGCTTTATGATTATAAAATCAATTCGACCATTTACCGAATATTTTCCATCCAGTGGTTCCATATTTTCACGTGATGACTGGGCGTGATTTTCAAGTCTCCGTTGCGCACCGCTTTTAAAGCATTTTCCGCCATTTTATCGCATTTCACGTACCTAAGAAAAAGGAAAGGGTATAAATTCGGTAACCTTCGTGAAATAACGGAAATAAAATGGATACCCACCATTGAGGTTTAATAAGAGGTTCGATTATATCTTTAGATCGATTACATACAGGTACGACCATTGGATTTTCTTTTGTTTCCCGATACAACCCTTTTTCCTTCAATGCTACGAGTATCGCTTTCCTGGCGTCGAATCGTTTCATTCCCTATAACCCAATTAACAATATTAATTATATAATAAAATTAATGCGCCCTCAACGTACATTGAACTGTGTACAATCTCCGATAATCAAGCCTTCATCGCTGAGAATGGTCAAAAATGGTAAATTATGTCGTTTCCCAACTTCGTAGTCATTGGGATCGTGAGCCGGAGTAATTTTTACGACGCCTAAAAACGATTAAAATGTAATTTTTCAAATTAACGATTGAACTGGTGCAAAATACGCAATACTCGCCAGTTCCGAAGTCCTTTTCGACGAAATCGTCACATACAATGGGAATTTTTCGATCGCAGAAAGGATGCACGACGAATTTATTATGCAAGTGCTTATATCTTTCGTCTTGCGGATGAACGGCGATAGCAACGTCTCCTAACATCGTTTCGATACGCGTTGTCGCCACGGTTACATATTCTTTTTCGTCGTTTTCATTTTGCGACGCTATTTCATAAGCGAAATACACTAAAACTCCGAATTCCACTTTGTCGCTGTATCCGGGAATTGAAAGGAATGTACGTCCTGATAATTCTACCTTGTCTACCTGTAAATGGAGACGTATTAATACAATTTGCCAACTTCATAAGAAATCAGATACGTTGATGTATTCACTTCAATATCAGATATGGCAGATTTTAACGTGCATGACCAATTTACTAGTCTATTACTACGATATATATCGCCTTCTTCGTAAAGTCTAACGAATGCTTCGGTTACAGCCCTTGAAAGTTTCGGATCCATAGTAAAACAAGCTCGATCCCAATCTAACGAAGAGCCTAATCTACGTAATTGCAGATAAATTCGATCTCCTTTCCTGAAATGAACATCGACGATTTAATATTTTCATACGATACGAGCTCCGCTTGCAAATTTAGATCACCGACTCGTTCCTCCATTGCCATATCTTTTTAATAAATTCTTCTCTTCCAATTTCGTGTCGAGTTTTTTTACACTCTCGCCATAGTTTCTTTTCAACTACCACTTGCGTAGCGATACCGGCGTGGTCACAACCAGGATTCCATAAAGTTAACCGACCCTTCATTCGATTCCTGTACAGAACTGAATTAAACACCAGCGATAAAATACGAAGGAATAGCGCATATAACGTACCATCTTGTTAACGCGTCTTCTATAGCGTTAGTTAACGCATGTCCAACGTGTAGAGTACCCGTAACGTTAGGTGGTGGGATCACCATGACAAATTTTTCGTTGGTTGAATTATGTAATGTTTTATTCTGCAATACGACACAGAACGATCAATAATTGTGTAACATTGAATTAAAGTGAAAAGAAAGAGACATACGTTGTATTCAGGTTTGAAAAAGCCTTCTTTTTCCCACCAAGCGTACCAGGCGGCTTCCACGTATGCCGGGTTGTATGTATCAGGCATCGATTGCGACAGATCTTTTTTCTGTCCTGGCACCGTTTCATCTTTAAACTCGAAAGTGACTTTTTTCTGAGGTTTCTTTTTATCTTTCTTCTACGAACGCAAGATTACGTAACAAAACCGTAACACGTGCTGATGATAATGGTGTAAATATTTAATCATTAGATGATACTTCTAATAGGACTTACTTCGCTCGAATCAGAATTCACTTTGGCGGATTTTTGTTCTTGTTTTTGTTTAAATTTATCAAGTTTTGCTTGCTTTTTCGCTTCTTTTTCAAGCTGTTTAGCACTTTTTTGAGGCACATTTTCACTATTTTCATTCATCGTAACTATTCCTTTAATACGCCGAAATTTTTATAGATTTCACTGTAAATAATTACGTGTCATTATATCATAAATTTCACATAAAATTACTCAAAATGACGAAAGAAAAAGGTATTCATGATCAGCTTAGTATTGTATCATACAACGTGCCTGTTGCGAAGAACCTTTGATTTGCTTACGACAATCGATAGCGAAAGATAAGAGAACACTCAAACCGAAAAACACACTTCAAATAATTATTCTTGTTTTACAAAATTTCACGGTAGACGGTAATGAGCGAACCTCTCGACGAAATAATAAACTTCACTATGAATATTTTGTGATTCGTTTAAAATTATGAACGATTTAAACCATGCTTTGTGTCTTATCAAAAACTACTCAACTTTGTTGATAACGAAAATTTAAAAAATGAAAAAAATTTAAATATTCACCTTATTTCTCTTGTTATTTTATGAATTCATAAACATCGAGTCGATTTTTATGTCCGATTCCGTTGCGAATCAAATTTAAACCAATTTAATGTAACTCAATATGAGCACCTGTATTTTTACTCGATCTTATTAACCCACATTGATTTGAACTTTATTTACAACCTTATACTAGATGGATTTTTTACATGTCGAAAGACGTGGAACAGATGATGAAAATTATGAAACAACCACTTCGTCTGAACAGGTGAGCTAGAAAACAACCGAATTTTTTGTTCTGTCCCTGAACCACCCGCCGAATACGTTATTATTTCATTGATATTAACTAACTGACATTACAGCTCATCGTTGAAAGAGCCATCGAAACGATATTTCGAGTTTATATTCAAAAAATAGAAGTAGATCCAAATGCGCCGTTTGTATTATTTACCGAGCATACAGATTATTTGATGAAATCTCTTACTCATTTACCATCAACGTACACTGTAAGTAATTGGAAATATGCATCGTCTCGTTCCTTTTCATAACGGTTGTATTATTTTTCTACGCAGTGTTTGGATGCCAGTCGTACATGGATGTGTTATTGGATTTGCCATTCCTTAAATTTAATGAAACAACAACTGCCCGATAATCTGAAAACACACGTCATAAATTTTTTAGAAAGGCGCGTTATTTTCAAATATTCTGAATGTATTTTGTACAAGGATTTGCCATTAGTTGAATTTTATTATTTTGCTTGCGGATTTTCATTCTTATTTTTCTGTATTGAATTAGGTGTCAAAGTCCTAATGGAGGTTTCGGCGGAGGTCCGGGTCAAGCTCCTCATGTAGCATCTACTTACGCCGCTGTTAATGCTTTATGCTGCTTGAACAGTGAAGAAGCTCTTCGTATCATCAACCGGTATTTAAACGAACACAATGCGATGAAATATTTATTATCTAATTTTATTCTTTATTAAATTTTTAGAAAAAAATTAATCGATTTTTTATGGTCAACGAAATGTAAATCTGGAGCGTTTTGTTTGGAAATTGACGGTGAAGTTGATATTCGAGGAGCCTATTGCGCTGCATCTGTAGCATCAATTCTTAATTTAAAAGCTGATAAACTTTTTCAAAACACTGCCGAATGGATTGTCGCGTAAGCTAGATTCGCTTCATCACCATAACATTTTTTTTACTTGCATCTTATTCCGTTATACAATTTTTCGTTCAGTTGTCAAACTTACGAAGGCGGATTTTCTGGATGTCCCGGTATGGAGGCTCATGGTGGATATACATTTTGCGGAATTGCTGCCTTAACGCTTTTAAATGCGACGCATTTATGCGATATCAAAGCTTTATTGGTACTTCGCTACGCATTTTTTGTTTTATTTTTACACTTTAATTGAATCTTTTTTTTACATACTGCAGAGGTGGTGTGTAAATAAGCAAACTTCGTTTGAAGGAGGTTTCCAAGGTAGAACGAATAAATTAGTTGATGGTTGTTATTCGTTTTGGCAAGGGGCAGTGTTTTCTGTTATGTACGCTAATATCAATACATTAGGTCTGTATTTATCACCCTCTCGAAATTACTTCAAACTATAGACCTACGTAGATTCAATGATGAAATGTTTTTTTCCATTTATTTCAAGAGGATGAACCTAAAATAAACAAACATTTGTTTAGTCATCGAGCTTTGCAAGAATATGTCTTGATATGCTGTCAACATCCTTCTGGTGGTTTATTAGACAAACCTGGGAAGTAAGTTTATCATTGATTACAAAATAGTTCTCATTTATGGCATTTTATTCGCGTGATATTTATTTTGTCAGACCTCGAGATGTCTATCACAGTTGCTACACGTTAAGCGGGCTTTCAATAGCGCAACACTTGCCTAATGGTGAAGTCGATGTTGTCGGCCAAAAATCAAATTTACTTGTGAGTAAAATATGTCATGTAAAAAGTATTTTGTATTCGAGTTGTAATATTATACCGGGATATTGTGCCATGTTACAGATGTCTGTTCATCCTTTATACAATCTAGTTCAAAACTGCGTCAAATTTGCTCTACGTTATTTTCATAATAAGTAAAATATTTGCCTCAAGAGCTCATTAGCGTTTTATTAAAATTGACGAATCTTCAAGTATTTATTCGTGTTAGTTGTTTTAAGAATAAATCCTACTGTATTTTTCAGTACGATGTATTAAAAAAATGAAACGTATTATTTATAAAGTTATCCATGAAATATACGTAGATTTCCGTGTTTTTATTTCAACTTGCTTCAAAGCTCATCGAGTCATCGATCGCAACAAAGCGTATTATCAACTCGTTATTAAAATCAAGAAAGTTTTAAAACCACTCTGCATACAAGCTTTTTCAAAAATCCATCCTAAACGAGAATTTCATCAAAAGCCTCAGACGATCGATAAGTTTCGATGCGAACAATTACCGCGAGGTGAATGTAACACCTTGATCTTGAGATGATAAAATCGAAACGTGATTTTTGACGTCGGGTTACGACGAGATGAAAATATTATCGATGTAATTTACCGAGCAGGACATCAACCGTACATATGTCACCATTCAACGGCGTAGTCACTTTCTGGAATAAAATTAGACAAGAGGTGTTCGCACATGCGAACTACGAGTGCAAGTTAAGGGCTCCCTTGTGCTTGCATTTTCATGTGCTCGTCTACCCATGAGACATGGGTTAAAAATAAAATCTACTCGAAACGTTTCAGTTAAAAGAAAATAAAACGACCGCTTGGTCGTTGAATCGTCGCGATACCGGCTATTCGTTTTGAAATAGGCGGAATGATTGAAAAATGTCCAAATTGTTAAGCTTTCCACTCGCCATGTTACCCAGCGTAGTAAATTTTCCAAGGATAACTTATGTATAATATTTTACGTTTTATGTTTTGTAAATACTCGTTAATATGTTTGCGTTCAAGTGTTGGTTTTTTATAGTTGTCGGTTTTACTTTTATGATTAATTTTGTTGGAACCGATTCGCCGGATGATTATACCAACGAAGAGGAAAATAATGCGTTAGAAATGTAAGTTTTTTCGGCACAAAAAAAATTCTGAATTGCGTCGTATACATTGATAAGAATTCGACGAATTTTGCTATTAATCGTCATAATTTATATAATATATACTTACGTATAATAATTATTCGTCTTTCTTTGTAATGCCTATTATTACGTTTAAACAATATAATTCAATAGTAAAGATGTAATTCGTGACAATTTGTAGGAATGCGACTCAATGGGCGAATGATATCGGAGAGAAACTTTGGTGGATTGGTTCAAACGTGACCAGACTGAATAACATAAGAGAAGTAATAATTTTGAAAACTGTTATATGCATAATTTTGACGAACTTTCAAAGAATACTTATCCTTCGCGTTTACCTGTTTGACAGAACTACATAGAAATGAAGGCAACTGTACAAGTAACAGACGGTTACGATATTCTTAAAACGATCGTACATCGCATGAACAGAATGATTAAGGAAAAAGTAGACGCAGTTCAGGTAAAGCGAACCACGTTCGTTTCTTTTCGAAAGCTCTTAAGGATCTGCGAACTGTAAGTATGCAAATGGTAATACGTACGTTGTTTTTTGATGCAGCGCATTAAAAATGCAACAGTCGATGCCGAAAGTAAATTCGTCTCATTGAATGACGAAAGAGAGAATATTCCGTATCGTAGTTCGAAATTTTCCAACGTTACCACCGATTCAAATATAAACGTGACCAAATATGACCCACCTGAAGGTTTGAGCTACACCGAGATGGTTTTAAACCCGGATCCGCATTTTAATAACGTCTTGGTTAATACTAGCTACAGCTCTGTGCATGTTCCGACCAATATCTACGACAGATGTAGGTATAAGCTTCATTGAAGTGACAGTAACAATATACCTATTCGAGTGAAAATTATGTAATTCTTATGAATTTTTCGATACAGGGAATAAGGTCATCGAACCTATATACTGGTCAGAAAATTTGGATTCTACTTTCATAGAGAACTATCAAAATGATCCATCGCTCATGTGGCAATATTATGCAAGCATGTCGGGATTCTTACGACATTACCCAGGTTGATTCAGTTAATTTTCAACTTGATTTCACGAATGAAGAATAAAACGAAATAAAATGTTTCTAGCATTTCATTGGTCTATGGAGCCGGATAAGTACGATTGTCGTAAACGAATTTGGTACGTTCAAGCTGCCACTTGTTCGAAGGAGGTTATCATATTGATTGATAATTCCGGTACGATGTCCGGTATGAGAAATACCATCGCGCAGCTCACCGTAGATTCTTTACTTCAAACTTTCAGTAATAACGATTACGTTAATGTTTTTCAATTAAATGAAAAAGGCTTGATAGGTTTAGTGGATTGTATAAACGATACCCTTGTACAAGTAAGCTTCAGTAATGTGTTTTAACATGAAACTGTGCGAATGAATGGCATACCAATCAAACTGAATTCTATTTTTTATCCTAGGCGACCCCAGAAAACGTGGGATTATTCAAACAATCGCTATACGATGTGTGCCCCGGTAACAAGACAAACTTTGTTAAAGGATTTTCGAAAGCATTTCAAATGCTGTATGATGTAGGTTATATCTAATCAACTAAATTAAATATGTAGATATTTAATACAAATACACAGCATCGCTCAACTAATGCAATCTTTTCAGTTCATACAAACAAAAAGTGAACAAAGTGAAAGAAGAAATCAAGCAATTTTCCTATTGACTGATCTACTACCTCCTCAAAATGAACTCGAGTCCATTCGCAAAACATACGAAAGCATTTACAATGGAACCAATATACAAGTTGACTTATTCATTTATTTCATCGGTAAAGACGTTCCAACAATCAGAACCGTACAGTGGGAAAAATGTTTACAAAATGGTGAATATTGATATCAACTATCTAGTGCAGCATCTCGTATCTTATCTATTGATGTACATTTACGAAACCCTCGATCTATTGTCTATCTTCATAGAAATTAAAAGAAGGAAAATTATATAAAGCATTTAGAAAGAAAATCAGGAATTATTTTGCATCACTTACTAAGTTACTAATAAGTGGATATTTTTTCTCAAGGTTCGATAGTTCATGTTCGAACAATGGACGAGGTACCAGAAGACGCTTTGAAATATTTAGCGGTAATTGCGAGAACACAAAATGAAAATACGAAAAATTATCCTGTATCTTGGACTCACGCTTTCCTAGACATAAAGGTGGTTTTAGTTTACGTACTTATCATAAATGTAATCGACGACAACGTATACTTTGAAACTTAACACCGGAGTACTTTTTTCGACAGAGAAATAAAAATGAACCAGCAAATCCAGACGATCATCCTGAATATGGCAACTTGATCGAACCTTTCATAATGACCTCAATCACTACTCCCGTTTATAGCACAGAACTAAGCAAAAGATTAATGGTACACGAGTCAAAAACGTAATTTGTTTTTATAAAATCGCAATCATTTACTATAAAGAGTTTACATTTTGTGGGTAGGAAGGAAAAGAAGAAATGATTGGTGTGGCCGCCATAGACGTTCCAGTTTCTGATTTCGAAAAGTTGATTATTCCTCATAAAGTGAGCACGTTCGAATGAACGAAAAAGTTGAAAATCACAATTTATCTTTTGTTTTTTCAAACTGTTTTTAGATCGGTGTAAATGGATACGCGTTTATTGTCACGAACAACGGATATTTATTGCTCCATCCGGAATTGACGCCCGTTGTTAGTAATTATCAACTTTAGTACCTATTCTTTAAAAGAATATATTCGGTGAACTTCATTATTTCATGATCCACAGAAAAATGGAGGCTTTCGAGAAAATTTCAATAGCGTTGATCTCACTGAAGTGGAATTTTACGACGATAATGTAATCGAACCTAGGCAACCTCACAAAAAAATAATCGAGGTAATTTTCAACATCCATAACAACTCCCTCCCCAAACAAAATTTCACTCAATTTTTTATTCGCGTAGCTAAGAGAAAAAATGATCAATCAGGAAAATGGGACGATGGAAAATTTAAAAATTAAATTTCACTACGATAATCAGGTAGGTCTACGGTACTGTGAAAGAAATTCCAATTTTTAGTTGCCTAATGCTTACTTGCTTACTCAAGATTAACGTAAATTTCCGTTTTCAGAAACGTGTCGGATCCGAATTACGTAATTATTACTACGCACCTTTAAAATGTAGTCCATTCACCTTAGGTTTAGTGTTACCTCGAGGCTACGGTAATTATTGGATAAGAACTGAGGACGGAAGTATAGAAAGTATACAGAAAGGTGAGCAAATTTATTTTTTAAAATGGTGCCTTGAAATAAGCACGCGTAAAAGACCAACATTAATAACCGGCCAGACAGGTTTTACGTAAATTGATGAAAAATCTGACTGGTTAAAACAAGACAACGCTGGTCCCAACTCGAAACATTGTTATTGCGACAATTCGCATCAAATCAACGTCAAGGCCGGTTTTCAATTCAACAACCAGTCGGACCGGTTATCACAGTGATATTCCAGGTTCGACAGGCAAAGTTGCCCGGTTTTTGAATGAAAACAAGCAATAACGGGCTAAATATCGCAAAAATGTTTGATTTTCATTTTTCAGAAAAAAATTACGCCAAATATTTCGTTGGAAATTGGAATATACATCCGAAATGGTGCGTTAACCTGATATATCTAGTTAACTACGCGGTTTTCCGAATGATTACCGAGGCATTTTCTTTATTTGTGTTTTTATCACGTTAATAGGACTTACTGCGATTTTAGAAATAAAGAAAAATACGCTTATTCGAGTCCGAAAAAGAAGCTCGAGAAATTCTTAGGGATGATATTTGAAGATGAAAATTTTACTTGGTACGAAGAACATAAGAACAATACGGATGAATCTGATTTCACTGATTCTTTTGGTAAGCAACGTTGCCAGAATTAGGATGTACAGACAATTATTCTCTTGCGGGTGCCGACAATTTGGATAATTTTCGTTTATCATTTCAGACGAATGTTTTGCTAATGCTACCAATGTACCACTAGAAGGAGATTATTTTTGTAAGCCAAGTCCACGTATTCGTCTCCAGTTTGCGCCTTCATAATTGTATTTTGAATTGAAAATTGTTCACAGGCGATAGAGAATTAATGGAGGTATTTTCTTTCGACGCTAAACTCACGTATAACGAATTTAGAGAAGATTTCGATGAAAATGAGTAAGAATACGGTGAATTCGTTTTACTTGGATGTTTTTGTTATATATTATTTATCATTTGGCAGCATTGATCATATCATAAAATCAAACGGAATCCAAATGAAGTTTGTCTCAACTCAGAGCGGTTTAACACGATGGAAATATTTCGACAAAGCAGCCGAATCTAGGAAGTGAGTAGCTGAGTAACTACATTTGATTTTGATTTGCTAATTTAGAAGTTCATTCTAAACATCTGTAAATTTTTTTAGTTTCGGGGAAACGAATAATAAAGCACTGGACGAAGTATGGTATAAAAGCGCTGTTCTTTTGCATCAAGTGAAATCGGAAAATTTTGTATTTTCCTTGCCCAAAACCGACGGTAAGCAGATTAATTTCAGTTTTCATTTTCAATCAGCCCAACAAACGAGGAGTTTTTTTTGCAATCAGGAAATTCGACTTACTTGACCGTTAGTCACGCCATTTTTCATACAAACGGTTCCGAACACGAAGCTCCGGGTGTTGTAGTCGGTTACGAAATGCTTTACGAGAATTTCAAAAAATTAATACAAGAGGTAAGAATTTCAACGGGTTTTCAATTAAATCGAGTATAGTATAACATCGAGAGATGTATTTCAAAAGAACACATCTTGCGGAAGAAAACAACTCCAGCACTACGACTGTTACATAATCGACGCCAACGGCTACGTGATTTACTCCTACGAAGATCTCCATTTGGGTAAATTTCTCGGCGAAATAACCAGCGTAGGCGCAGTCATGGAGCAAATGATACAAATGAATTCTTTTCGAAAAATCTCAATGTTCGATTATCAAGCTCTGGAAAACGAAACAAAACCACCAACACCTAGCAAAGGTTCTTTTCTGTTTAACGTAAGCAATATCGTATTTCAACGTTGTACAATTCTTCGGCAAAATAACCTCGCGTTACATTTCAGCCACTGAACCATTTAATATGGACGATGCAATGGATGTTCTCTAAAATACTGTGGATTTTACTAGAAACGAATTTATGGCCGCAAACCGACGCTCTGACGTTCTGCCACGACAAAGGCTCAAATACCACGGGTACGCGAGATTGTTTCGAATAAAATGCTAAAGTCGTCGAGGAAATTAAAGGAATTTTTCCTTGTTCATAGCAGATGGTAAAACTCCAAACTTGAGCGTTTGTAAAAAAGCACCGAAGAAGTTTTCGGATACATGCGGAACTCGCGAAATACCTCCGCATATTTTACGAGAAGAAGAAGACGCGTATAAAACGGGGAAGAAATCTGTGGATAAGCGTTTTTTCCTGTATTTGTTCACCAATTTAAGCTCACATGATTTTCACATGGATAGCGAACTGACTGAAAACTGCTCCAGGTATGTTCAATTTTCGAACCGTGATGACCATCGAATTAAATTTCACTCGTAGTTTGACTTCTGATGAGTAATTTTTTTCAATGCAGACCATTTAAGGCAAAGAGAATCAATTCGACAAATTTAATCCTAATATTGGTAGACCCAGGTTACCAAGGTTGCGTTAAAACGTTGAGTCTAGCTCAAGAGGTAATCGTGTATCAATCCAATAATTCCAAATACGGAGAAATTCCAGCTTGCAATAAAAAACTACTTAGTTCATTTCCTAGGAAAAAGTTACGTGGCTGTAGTGATAAATCGGTTGTAGTAAGTATATACAGTAATTATAACGTGGACAATTTTTTCCAACGATTTGTAAACCTGGTTAACGAAACATACGACATTTTAAATTTTCAGAACGCCACTGCTTACGAACCATGCGGCGCTAATCAGTTCTTCAACTTTGGGCACAATTTCTTCATGGCTGTTTTATGTCACTGTATTTTATTACTTCATTATTTACGATTTTCTTGCTTTTGAATTATTCGATTAATGTACATGTAAGTGACCAAGTACACTGTATAATTGTACATACATACATTTTGTAATATTCGTTCAAATAAAATGAAATGTAATTCACGTGATAACTGATAATATTGAAACAAGCAAAAAACTACATCCAGGTAAAATTTTGCCTAAAATTCACGAAGAAAAATTTTTTTCAATCCTTCACAGCTCGAAATCTAGGTCAACGACTTCAATTTTATTTACGCCTTTTGTAGAGAATTTGGTAAGTTTTAATTTTGAACTAGACTACTGTTTTGATGAAACTGGTTTTCGTTGCATAGTTACGAGCAAGCAAAAAACTAACTTTACGGGGTTAAGGCCCAGAAAAAAAGCACTTGCGAACATGATATTTCTGCGCGAGTAAAATATCTAGTAAAAGGTATCGAATTGTAGATAAACTGATACCAAATTTCGCCTCGTTCCCTTACGAATATTTTGCCATCTCGAGTTTGCTTTGATTAATTTCACAAAATGCGAGCGAACGGGCGCTCAGTATTTCCCACTAAACGCTAACGGCTCGCGTACCGCTTCGGTCAAAAACGGAACCGACGAGCAAGCGCTGAGGCGACGCGAGAACCAGTTAACGCGTTAGCGACGTCGTCCGCTGAGTACTAGCGGCTTTCTTCGTGTTACGCGCTAACACGTTTCGATGATTGTCTCGTTCTCACGACGCGACGCGTTCAAGTAGCAACTCGTACAATTGCGGCGCGTGCGTATAAAAGAGCCGCTATCATTAGCAGGATTTAAATGTAGAAGGCGGGCGCGTACTGCTGCTTGTGTTATTTACAATTCAATTAACTTTTAAGAATGTTAAGACGGGACTACGGGTGTTGTGGGTTGCATAACCAATTTTTGCAGGAAAAAGCACTAAAATCCCTGTGACCGCCCGGGAAAATTAAAATCGTGGAATATTACCATATCAAAAAATTGTCCCATTTGATCATTTACTGAACTTATGGGATCTTAGAGACCTCAAAATAAGCTCCTGTAACTTCAGTTTTTTACAAAATTCAGCGATTTGATTTGATTCGATTCGATTTGATTTGATTTTTGATTTGATAACTGAATGATATTAGTTAAGAGTTGATTCTAACTACGTAGTTGATGTTGACTAATTCAACATTACCTGACATAGAATGGCCTATTTCAGTTAAAGTCGACTTTAACAAAAAATTTATTTTAAAATTATTAAAAAACATGAATTATTTTAAAAAATTATTAAGAAAACATAAAATTACTTTTTAAAAAATTAAAAAACCAAATTATTTAAAAAATTTACTAAAAAAACAAATTATTAAAAAAACATTATTTGAAAAAATTACTAAAAAAACATTGCTTATTAAAAAAAATAAAAAAAACATAAATTATTTCAAAAAATAAAATTAAATGTTTTCCTGAAGTGCCCATGTAGGTAGAGGTACTTCTAACTATAGAAAAAAATTGAAAAAAAAAAGGACCGAACGTGCGAAAGTTATTTTATTTTTTCTTCTTCGTTATTTGGTCAAGAAAAAAAGGTGAAATTCGTGGAAATATGACACAAGTTCTTTTTTTTTTCATTTTTAATTAAAAAGTCTATTAAAAGCAATTACCCGAATTAACTTCGCGTGTCGTTTACGCAATACATGCAGCTCAATGTCACAATGGCAGATAGTAAAAGCTAATATTTTTTCACATTAGGTATAGGTACAGTCGTAAAAGTACCTATAAAGTTTAATTAGATAAAACTGAAAGTATGCGCGCTTTCGATAATCTTTTTTACAACGAAAAGATACGAAATAAAGCGCAAGCGCGTCTAGAGGTAAATTACGCGGTATTGATTTTTACTCGATGGCAGGCTTAACTTGCAAAATGAACTTTTGGTCGCGATAACAAATACACCCTGCTTAGGTATCATTATCATTATATAATTATAAAATGACGAATCAAATTTCATTAGGATTATAGCGCATAATGATGAGGTCTATATACCTTTTAATTATTATTTTGATATCGCAAATAATTTGTACAAATTCAAACGATGTAGAAAGAATGTAAGTATGAAAAGATACCTGTATTTGTGATAATTTTCCGAACAAGGTTCACATAATGGGAACCCTGAGTGTTTTTTTCTCGTATGTACATGAGCCAAATCGACTGGCGTCTTTGATTTTTCAGATTAAATTGGACAAATAAAATCGGCGAAAAATTATGGAAGTTGGGGCGAACGTTGACCGAAAATGCGGAAATAAAAGCGGTAAAATATAATGCATTTATTAACGTAGAGTTGCATTTATTATGACACCTAATGGCTACCTGTGGTGCTTTGCCGCTTACTTAATACCTTATTGATTGATTTTTACGTATGAAGTATTATAATTGAAAATTGTTACAACAAACAGGAGTACAGCAATGTAAACATAACCGAATTGAATTTCAAAGAGCTCATCAAAGATATGGTCAAGCAGGCGACGGCAATGCTGGATGGTAAATTATTCGCTTTAAGGGTGAGTGATTTTTTATACACCCAGTATCTACTGTGTATGTATATTTTATTATGTAACCCGAGAAGTGTACTAATTGTATTATTACATTCAGAGGATAGTAAATATAGCCGAAGAATGTACCATGAATTTGACGGATAATTTAAACGAAGTGGATAAGAAAACCTTTAAATTCAGAGATGCCAAAGATAAAGATACTTTTTCCGAGGACGACCTAATTCAAATGAAAGAAGACGATAATTTTTTCAGTAAGAAAGTCAGCACAAATTTCAGCACCGTTCATGTGCCCGATGACGTATACAAAGAAGGTGAATAAAAATAATACCACGAAGGTCGCATTTCCAGGTGTTTTCTTTTTCGCTAATTCGCTTATTTTTAACGCAGCCAACGAAACGTTTTTGGGAATAAAATGGTCGGAAAGGTTGGAAGAAACGTTTAGAAATAATTACGCTATTGATCCGACCCTATCGTGGCAATATTTCGCCGGAGCTAGCGGATTCATGAGAATTTACCCAGGTGATTATTAAATAACACGCCTAAAAGTACGGTCAGAATAAGTAAGAAAAACTTCCCAACAACCAATTGCAAATTTCATCGAGAGCCATAGCTATAAAATGAATTATTGCTTATAAACTCCAATACTCAATTATTCACCATAGTCAAGGTTGTGTGGTTTAAGAATGAGCTGAAATTTCCATGAAAAATGTCCTCGTCCGTAGATCAACGTCGCGTCGAGTAATATCTTACTTTTTTCACGCATTTTGCAACAGGTATACGATGGGAACCTGAGGACGAAAGAGCTGATTTATATGACGCTAGAATAAGACAATGGTACATCGAAGCCGCCACTGATCCCAAAGATATCATAATTCTCGTCGATAATTCCGGCTCGATGATGGGACAGAAGAGAGAAATAGCCAGGCACACGATAAACACAATTTTGGAAACGTTGGGCAACAACGACTTCGTCAATATAATTAGTTTTTCAAACGAAATCAGAGCCATTGTTCCGTGTTTCAACGAAACTCTAGTACAAGTAATGTTGTGAAATGTTTTTAAAAAATTCCATATTGTTTTCGGGCACCGACTAAGATCATATTATATTACAGGCGAATTTAATCACCATCCGAGAGTTCAAATTAGGAGTAGAAAATATGACTAATGCGACAAATTTGGCTAATTTTCGCCTGGCGTTGAGAAAGGCCTTTCGTATCCTGGAAAATGTAAATATTTTACTATTTTCGCAAAAAAAAAATCATCTTGAAAAAAACCTTGCTCTAATTCACTCAACACATAAGAAACTTCGCTTCTGTGGGTGTCCCACAACACCTCTCAATTTTCAATTTTCAAAATTTCACATCTTCGGATACGGTAGTTTTAAAAAATTAATTCCAATACTTCTTCCGCAGCACCGTCGAGATCAACTGGCTTCGATGTGCAATCAAGCAATCATGCTGATCACAGACGGAGTACCAGATAGTTACACGGATATTTTCAAGGAGTGTAATTGGAACTCAACGGATCCTCCTTTTCCAGTCAGAGTATTTACGTATTTGATCGGAAGAGATGGAGCGGATTATAGAGAAACGAAATGGATGGCTTGTGCTAACAAAGGTAAGTCGTGTGGGCCTCGTGTAGCTACAGCTACTAGCTACCTCGATATTGCTCACGTTGCTAATACTTTTTGGAATTTGTTTTATTACAGGGTACTACGTACAATTGAACACTATTCCAGAAGTCAAAGAGCAGGTCCTCAATTACATCAACGTTCTAGCTCGACCATTGGTGTTGACGAAATCGAGGAAAATCGCATGGACGTCGTTATACGCCAACGAAGTGGTACGTAGCTATGAACTATGTATACAGGGTGTTCCAGAGTAGAAGTAAGGCCTTCAACCCAGAAACTGTGCAACATAAACTAAGTCTATGTATGCATGTTTGCCTAACCTCCGAGCCGCAGGGGCAGCGGTATACTCTTTCAAAAAATTTATTTTTATTTTTGTTAACAGATTTTGAATAATTATACCTCAATTACTAAAATAGATAGAAATATACGGTTTGTTCAGGGAGAAAGAGAATTTTATCTAAATTATTCTAGTGTTGATGATTTTTGTGTTGGGTTAATATTCAAGGGTGTAAATGACAAATTAAAGAAGAAAACGCGTTTCAAATTGTGAAATTTTTGTCATTTTTATTGAATTATTCAAAAATTTTTTCTCATAACATATGATTTTAATAGGTGTTTTTCGAAGGAAAAAGTTTGATCTTTCCAATGCCGCAAACCTCACCTTTCTATCTCAATTAGATCAAAAGTTATAAAAATTAAAATTTCCAAAACATTTCAAAATTATGTAAATTTTTGCAATTTTCAATTCTTGGATGACCATAACATTTTAACTGTGTGAGATAGAGAGGTGAGGTTTGCGGCATTCAACAGGACGGTCTTTCCCCCTCCTGAAACACTCATCAGGGTGATTGGTCATAAGTGAAGTTTTTCATCAATTCGTAATTTTTTTTAAATAACTTTTTATGCCGATAATTTCGACAAGTGCTTCTGGAGGGGGGGAAGACCGTCCAGTTCAATGCCGCAAACCTCACCTCTCTATCTCATACAGTTAAAAAGTTATGGTCGTCCAAGAATTAAAAATTGCAAAAATTTACATAATTTTGAAAAGTTTTGGAAATTTTAATTTTTATAACTTTTGATCTAATTAAGATAGAAAGATGAGGTTTGCGGCATTGGATCTGATCAAACTTTTTCCTTCGAAAAACACCTATTAAAATCATATCTTATGAGAAGAAATTTTCGAATAATTCAATAAAAATGACAAAAATTTCACAATTTGAAACGCGTTTTCTTCTTTAATTTGTCATTTACACCCTTGAATATTAACCCAACACGAAAATCATCAACACTGGGGTAATCTAGATAAAATTCCCTTTCTCTTTGAGGAAACCGTATATTTCTATCTATTTTAGTAATTGAGGTATACTCGTAATTATTCAAAATCTGTTAACAAAAATGAAAAAAAATTTTTGAAAGGGTGTATCACTGCCCTTGCGGCTCGGAGGTTAGGCAAACATGCATACATAGACTTAGTTTATGTTGCATAGTTTCTCGGTTGAAGGCCTTACTTCTACCCCGGGACACTCTGTATGTACCATAAAGTAAATGTAAAAAACCAAAACTCGAAGATCGCTTTTACTGGACTTGGACTTGAAAATTTTATCATTAATTTCGAGATACACTTGGCAGGATACCAAAAGAACAGATCGATATTGGGCTAAGCAACAAGACAAACTACAGCGAAATTACACTTTAGCCTATGTAGAAAATTGGGAAAACTTCTTAAGGCCGGAAAATCAACTGAGACGTTTAAAAGAACGAAGGAAATTGGTACGAATGCCTTCGAATTGCTTTAGCATTTCAACTGAGTACTTCATTACTCGACGTGTTTCTCATTACACCAGGAACTCGATCAGAATAAAAATTACGGCTACGAAAAGTACAACTTCATGATGACAGTTTCCCTTCCAGCATACGATGGCAGAACTACCAAAGTAAGTGTACTCGTACTGTAGCTCCTATTCGCCCGGTCATTCTTGTTTAATTTCTGTTAATTAAACAGCGATTTAAAACGAGACGCGATAATTCCTCTTGCGTATATGTTTAAACTAAATTATAATCTAAACGTAAAATATGTATCTTAATAATTAAAACGATATTATTTTATCATGCAGAATATAACTGAAAATGTCTTAATTAACGAAGCATATTGGACTCAGAGAGTGTACGAGGTATCAATTTATAAACCTTATGGTAGAGAAAGTTAAAAAAAATAAAAATTAAAAAGAATTTTAGACATAGAAGTGTAGTCGTACTACCTGTAGGTCTACTCATTTTTGCAGTGATTACGTTCTAATGTTCCGCCTTATTCGTACTCATTTAAAGTAGGTATAGTTTACCTACCCGAACCCAAACTATACGGAAACTACAAGTTCGTTGCGAAGATTCTTTTAATAGGCCTGTTAGTTTGTAGTATGATAAAAAAAATTCGAGTATCTCGATTTTTGTACTTGTAAGTATAGTCAATTATTAAGTTAATATATACGTAAACATTGTACACCAATAGTTTAGGAAGCTGTCTTTCGTGTGGTTATTTGTTTGAACATATAGATCTTAGAAGGGTAGAAATATAACTGTAGGTACTGAACTACTGAATAGCCATATTTAAAAATAGTCTATGCGTAGATTTATTATATTTACCTACAAATCTAAAGACAATCAACTATCCCCAAAAATCACTTCCTCAGGATCGATGTAGGTACTAGGTAGCTAGGTAGTAGATACTCAGTATAGTAGAAGAGTAAAGTGTCAAACTACGTACAATCCTTTACCCTTGATCTCACACTATCACACTTCCTTCAATCCGAATAGTACATATATCAATTTTTATCAGTTTACCTATACTATAATAAAATTATGTATATTTATACGTTGTATTTTCAAGCATAAAAAATTCAATTTCGATAATGACGTAGAATTAGGTACACTTATTCAGTGGCGTAGGAAGGGGTGGGCAGAGGGGGAAATTTCCCCGGGCGCACAAATTTTTGGGGCGCACAATTTTCAAATTTGTAAATTATTGATTACGAATTCATGATTATTACAATTCTTCGCAGTTTAGCCAAGTGTAGACAGCTGCATTTAAAAATAATAAAAAATTATCGTCGCTCGACAATGGGTCAAAATCGGTTTTCAGATTTAGGGATTTTAAGCATTGAAAGGGAAAAGGTAAAAACTATCAATTTCGACTATGTAATTGATAAATTTGCCGACGTTAAGAGTTGTAAAATAAGTGTTTAATTTTTGTTACTTCTTGATACCGTTCGTTTGTGTGTTTTTTTTTTTGAATTATCTGCCTAACATGTATTAAATAAAGATGTTTCATATGCAGCCTACAATTTTTTCGAATTAAAATTTAAAACTGTACAAAAATTGAAGGGTAGGGGCGCACATTTTTGAATCCCCCGGCGCACAATTCCTTTCTACGTCACTGCACTTATTGAAGCGTTGTGTACCTACATAAAAGTGTAAACATTTTACGATGTTAGGTGATTTGACATCTTGAAAGCGTAGATTGAGTTACTTCTAAATAATTACAGCTCGGTACTAGGTAGTAGATAGAGATAATAGATGGGTACCAGATAGTGTAGATAGGTACCTAGGTAGCTAAGTACTGTAAGTAAAATAGATCGTCGACCTCTAGCGTTTGTGTGCCTTCTGCACGCCACCATTGGCATCTACTTACATGTGTTTAAATTACCGTCAAAATTACAGGTTCAAACCGCCTCGTTATTGGGAGTAGCAGCAACCGATGTACCGATAACAGAGTTCAAAAAAATCATGAATCCCCACGTGGTAAGTTACAAAATGGCCGATCAATTCAGTAACGTGAACAGCGGCGGATTTCCCTGTAGGTTGCTGAGACTGAAGCCTCAGGCGCCATACTTTGGGGGCGCTAAATTTTTCATTTTTTTTAACGCCTGTACAATGACAATGATTAGAGTCGTGTCAAAGGCGGTTGAATTGAAGAATTTGAAAATTTTCGCCATTTTTTCAAGTTTAATAAATCATTACTCAATTATCCCTAAAATTCATGCACTAGATTTCAAATACCTAGATATTAAAAATAGGTACCTACTAAACATGTAGATACCGGGTGTTCGATTGATCGCCCCCCCCCCGAAAAATAAATCACTTTTTTGGGGTTTTACTGTAAAAATGGCAACAATGGCTTAAACAATGTTGAGTTGGACATGATTTTCTTCGATAAAAAATCTAATCTAGTCTTGTCAATCCGTTATTAACTTGAAAAATTGTAATTTATGTAGTTTTTGTAAATTCTGAAAACATTGAATACATCGCAATTTTTCAACTTGAAAGTGGATTGATAAGAATGAAATTTGTTTTTTATTGAAGAAAATGTTGTCTAATTCAACATTGCTCGAGCCATTACTATCATTTTTACAATAATACTAAAAAAAAGTAATATATTTTCGTGGGGGGGGGGAGCACGAATAATCGGTGACCCGGTAGAAGGCGACAAATATTCGATAGCATCAGGGCAAAAAATTCTTAAATCCGCCACTGCACGTGACTAGTACATATTTTGGTACATCACAAAGACCATCTCGAAGTTACACCTCTGAATTAGTTAGAATTTTCACAATAACGAAAAAAAAATAACGAAAAAATGTTTCAGTTGGGAGTGAATAATTACGGATTCATAGTGAATAATAACGGACACATGATAACGCATCCCGATTTGCGTCCGATGGTAAGTAGACCACTAAGTACTCCATGTCATAGTCTGCCAAAAAATAAAAAATACGTACGTTCCCTTTTTCTTATTTTACAGTTCGGAGACGCATTGAAACCTGGTTACAGCACCGTTGATATGCTGGAAGTTGAGCAACTCGATTCAGCCTCTGCTCAGGAATCCAGAGAGTTTGGAATTCAAGTGAATACGCAATCGCATGTAAATTGTACTGCTTGTAATTTAGAAATTAGTCTTAGCTCGCATTAATCTTCAAAGGGTATACTCGTATGTAATTTAAATAGCCAACTATCGTGCAACCGTGACCGTCCTTTGACCACCGCTGTTATATTTCCATTATTCATATTCAGGTCAAAAGAAAATTTCATTATAGTTTTTCTTAGATACTTTTGAGTAGTATCAAAAGTAATTTTTGACAAATCAACAAACGCGTAGAACTATAATTAATCGTTCGATTAGATTTAGATTCGCGTAGAAGTAAATATTGAATAATAGGAAATAGAAAGTATCACTCAGAATTTCCTTTGTAGCATTCCTTTGAAAAATAGGACTACGAGTGTAGTGAGTTGCATAGACAATTTTAGCAGGAAAAAACACTGAAATCCCTGTAACTGCGTGGGAAAATTAAAATTGAGGAATATCGCTCGGTAGGATAAACAAGTGTATGTTTTAGAATATTAGATCAAAAAATTGCTCAATTTTATAAAAAATTGAAGTTACAGGACCTCATTTTGAGGTTTCTAAGATCCCACGACTTCGGTTGTTGATCAAATGGGGCAATTTTTTGATACGATACCCTAAAACATACACTTGTTTGTACTCCAAAGCGATATTCCACAATTTTAGTTTCACCGGGCGATTACAGGGATTTTAGTACTTTCTCCTGCAAAAATTGGTTATGCAATCCATTACACCTGTAGTCCCAATAAAAATACATACTACAGGAATAGAAATAGATGAACGTAAAAATTGATAGGTATGTAGAGACGCAGTAAGCGAGCGATAAAAGAATAAGCGGAAGTAAAATTTTGATTAGTTTTATAGGAAGTACTTTAGGTACATGGGCAGAAATTTTAACTACATATTTAGATTTCCTACCATTTTAATTAGTAAAAAATAGTCAAGTTTTGCGTAAATTTTCCTGCGATAAAATTGACATAGTCTGAACGAATGTGGAATATTTATTATTTGTAGATATTTCTATTAAGGAAAATATTGTGAAATAACGCGAATATATCTGTTGCAGGACGAGCCAACATTTTCGTTGAGTAATTTGTCACTTCTTCGAGATTATATCATCAATCAAACAGAATATTCAAATTCTTATCCCGTTAAATTCCATTACGATAATATGGTAAGCGGTCGTTTTTACCTAAAATTAAAAAAAAAAAAAAAAAACTGTCAGGATGAGACTAAAGGTTTTAGCATAAGCAATTTTTGCTAGAAAAAAGTACTGAAATCGCGGTAATTACCCAAGAAGATTATTATTTACGGAAAGCAAAAGTATATTAAAATACTAGTAAATTCTTAATTTGAATACGTTTTCCATCAAAAATTAATTATGCAACCTATTAAACACCATTTGCCATCTTGAGATTGGAATACGCATTCACTCGTCACATCTCTTCCTCAGAAAAGAGTATCAACTGGTATACGAAGTTACACGGTGCAAAGAATCGGAGACACGCCATTCACGATGGTATTAACTCACGTGAAACAGCCTTGCAAAAACCATCCAAATTGCCCACCTGTACGAGTTTTGGCTCCTCAAGAGAAACCATCGCCCGAGAGTAATTTTTCATCGTAGTTGATTCAATTTCAAGGTGATTTTTTCAATTTGGTTATCAATTTGTATTTTTTACTTACAGAAATAAACGATATATTCTCAAGTAATTGGATTATCCACCCGGAATGGTAAGAGCGTCATGTTCTTGATTTCGATTCATTTGGCTAATTTTATTTAATTTCGATTATTTCTAATGCTTAGGTTCTATTGTAAATATAACTATAAAAATCAATATTATCGAACATATGGAGAAGATGTCATAAAGGATAAGAATACCGAATTGTTACATTTTCTGAGAAAAATGAACAGCGAAAAATTGAACTTTTCTAAAAACCGATACTCTAAGTTTACCGAAGATAGTGAGTACCAAGACAAGGGTAGTTCATTATACAGGGTGAAAAACGGGTAAAGAGTAATGCACAATAGTACTTTAAAAAATAGGTGATAACGTCTTATGAAGGGTGGTCTAACTTGGAAATTGAAGGGACGCCGAATTTTTGAACTTGTAAATAATTCGAAGAATTCTGCTGATGAAAAAAATTTTTGAAGACATTTTTATGGATCTCATTACGTACAGTGATATCAGTCATTTGATATTTTCGCCTAATTTCTAAACCGAAGGAATAACAAAGCAAAAAATATTTCCTCGCAATGTAGCGCCTTCAATATCGAAGGTATGTAACTTTTATTTCATCTTTTTTGTAGAACTGATCAAAATCTATGAAAAAACTAACGATACAATTTTGCTTATCTTCAATATTGAAGGCGCTACGTCGTGTGGAAATCTTTTTTGTTATGTAACTCCTTCACATTAGAAATTAGGCAAAAACATCAAATAACTGATTTTGTTGTACGTAACGAGATCTACAAAAATGTCATTACAAATTTTTTTCTATCAACAAAATCACTCGAGATATTCAGTGTGGGAAAATGATGTATTTACAAGTTCAAAAATTCGGTGTTCCTTCAATTTTCAAGTTAGACCATCCTTTATGATAATGTTTTTTGTCTATTTTCTGGAGTACTATCTAACGGTGAAATATTGTGCATTACTCGTTTTTCACCCTGTATTTAGGAATGAAAAAAATCCGATACATATCAGTACTTTACAGCGAATAATGTTTATCAATTTTTCAGCCTCCAGTAAAGCAGGAAAATTCATGCTTCTTTCTTATTTCTGTAAGTACATACTCCTTACTTACCTCAATTTTTCAAAATGGTGAATTATTTTCTGATATCGTTCAACCCCATCGTATGCAATCTCTACATACGATAAATATCTCAAATCATACTTTAAAACCGAGAAAATGTCGAATTCAGCCGAAAACAGACGACTTTCCTCGAATATCTACGAATTGAGTCGAAATTACGCGATTTCATAAAATTATGGATAACTTGTTTCGAAATTTTGGAAAACGTTCGTCAAATTATAATTCACCAGCGATGACTGAATTATTGAGCGAATCGATTTTCATATTTTTTTTAATTTCAGGTGATCAAGAGCTTATATACAATGTGATTTACGATGCCAATATAACTAAGAAATATTTTCAGCGTTCAAAAGATATTGACGTATCGACTGATTTAGCATTTAAGTAAATATCCAAACTAAGACCAGCACAATGAAACGGTTTCAAAGAACAAATCACACGACTAATTCATATTCTATTATTTTGTTCAAATGACAGAATAGTAAATGTGTTCATTTCAACGCATAGCGGATTTACAAGGTGGTACGATTTCAACTCCAATAAATACCCGTAAGTGATCCGACTAATTAACTTGACCAACTGTTCGTTACGAATTGAAATGAAAATTTATGATTTACTCGATGACGCGCGTTTTTCAGGCCTTTCGGATCCATTTATAATCGCTCTATCGACGAAATCTGGTATAAGAGAGCAGTAGAGCAACATTATTTTGACGACGAAAGCTTCGTTTTTTCGATTCCCTTCAAAGATGGTGATTATTTGCGGCGTAAATTGAACTCTTCTATTTTATGAATTGTAACGTTGATGATTTGCAGACGAAGTACAGACGGGGCTGGTGACCGCCAGTCATGCGATTTTTGTAAAAGACAAGAAACGAGGTAAATCGGAAGGTTTGGAGGCTCCGATTGCCGTAGTTGGATTTCAATTCGAGCACGCAGATTTGGAAGAGTACATTAAAAATGTAGTATACGATGTAAGTACACCGGGCAAGGTTTCGCTCACGAGCAAAAAATTTACCGAGATTTCGCGCAGGGTTACGACAGAGTGGAAGACGAAGGGGAGGAGATTAATTACGTGGTACTGGATAATAACGGTTATATCGTGGCATCGAGTAAGACCGGCTATGCGGGCCAATTTTTCGGGACCATTCAATCACAAATGATGAAACAATTAAAAGAATGCAATGTTTTCAAACGAGTGGTTATTTACGATTATCAAGGCGTTTGCTTCCAAAGATACCACGATTTACCTAATAGCGCTATCTCTATGCTTGTCAATGTAAGTGGACGTGAGTCGAAAACGTGCTCGACGTGATCAGTTCCAACACCTCTACACCAATTCGTGATTTTTTACAGCCTTTCAAACAAGTCAACAGATTTGTAACATGGACTTTGTACACTTTATTATGGGGCATCGTTAAAATCAACTTGGAACTTGCAACGTCCATGTTGTGGTTTTCGTTGCAAACCAAATCTGAGCCTGTGATAAGCGATAGTCCCTACATGAACATTGACGACGTTCCTGTACTGGAAGATAGTAAGTATCCACCAGCCAAGTATCTAAGAAATATTACCATTTCGATGCCGAACTATATTGCTTTTCATAGAATTAGATGGACCATTAAACGACACATTTCAATACCTCGAATTTCTCAATAAATCGGTAACCGATGGAGAAGGCCCTAAATACGTCGCCGTCAGGCATTTAGTTAAAATCAACAGAACTAGACCAAAATCATGCGATCGAAAGGCCATTTTGTACACGCTGGAACCGTTTTCCAAATGGGATAACAAATCTGCTGCCTGCACTGATATTGTAAAGTAAGTTTCTTGTTATCGGGTTTTGTTTCATCATAGATAACGACAAGACCAAAGAGCACCATCCAGTAGCGTAACTACACACTCCTTTGGGGGGGGGGGGGTAGAAATCATAAAACAAAAAAGTTAGATGTATATTTTTACAATAGGCAGATAAGCATTAGCGATCTGCCTCAGAATCTAGGTTTTGATGATATTTGGGTATTAGGTGGGTACCATCGCAAAACGTTCATGACCAAAATTTCAGCTCTCCTCTCCCACTCGTTTTCGAGAAATTAATTCCTTTTTTAGAATCAGATAGGAATTTTTTTCTCAAACTACAGTTTATGGAATTAATTGAAACTTTCAACAACCTCACACTCCAATTTTTTCCCCTCCAAACAGGGATTCTCGACTTCACTTATTTTTTTAAAGTGTCTATATCATTCGGCAAAATTTTCAAACCTCATTTTTTCGATGTATTTTTGACCCCTAATTGTCATATATTTTTTTCAAAATTTTACTTCCCCGGGGCCGGGGTCAAAAAACGCAAAAACCGCGCGCACGCGTTGGGTGAAACTTCCCACTACGCGGTAGCGCCTCGTTCACAGTTGCGCGCGGCTCCGCTAACGCAGCAACGCGCGTAACTGTAAACGAGACGCTACAGCACAGTGGGAAGTACCGATTACGCGTGCGCGCTAAAACTCGTGATTCAAATAATTTTTTTCTCAAAATGTACTGATTTTTGAATGATGGGTCGTATAACATTTATTGTTTGAAATAATTTCAAGATTATTTTGCGATTTTTTTGGAGTCAAAAAACTCGATTTGGGATCGCTTATTTTTCTGATAAAAAATGAATTAAACTCCGTATTTACGTCACTGGCACCATCGGTGGTAGATTTTCTCTGGTGAAGGAGGAGGGGTTTAGACGATGTCAGTGACTCAGAGCCCTCAATTAGAAAATTTCTGACAAGGGTAGGCAAAAAAAAACCTCCCGTAGGGTGCAGGAGGACACTTGAGAAAAAGGGTTACAACCCTATTTTGGAGCTTTGGGTTATGAAAGTGATTTTGGTAACGTTACTTGGTGCTCCTAACTAATTTTCGATTTTCTTTATTTTCAGTAACATCAAAATAATACCTCATACGAATTTAATATTCGTTCTACTGAAAAATGGCTTCGACGAGAAAAAAATCAATTACGATTATTTTACCACTTACCCAAATAAAGTGAAACCGAAAAATGAACTTTACCATAATTCTTCGGTGTGCCAAAAAGTCATGGGATTATTATCTCGTCGCCGACCAACGACTTGCGTCAAACATCACAAAAATGTAAGTTCGAAGAAATTTTGAAATTTTTGTACAAATGATTTGTTTCCAATCTCGTGCGATTCACACATCACGATAATTGTATTTTACAGGAAAGCGACATCAAACTATGCGGATCAGGGAGCACGTTAAATGTCGATATCGGATACGTGATAACGATGATATTTTCGCTCATTTGCATCATCCAAAGATGAACCATCTGTCAACTTATTCAGGTATGTCATCTTCCACCCAACGCAAAACTTTCATAAATATCTATAATTCAAAGAACCAATGATGAAGTACCACGAGAAAAACGCTACGAAAAAATATCGAAACTCGGTGGCGATGAAATTTCACGACTGTTACGTATATTACTTTTTTTTCTCCGTTTGAGAGGTTTTTCTCGTTTTCGTTACCTGAAGAAATTATATTTTAAACTAGGAACCTTTGTTATTATGTGTTAGCTTAGTATTTAAACGATTGTATTTTGAAATGCAAACGCTATCGAACGTCCTTTTATACTTTTTATACGTGAATAGCTGTAAACGACGATGGAGAATTTTTATTTATATTCGTACTGCTTTTATGCGTTTTTACATTTACGAATTGAAACTTGTAAACTTCCTTCTGACATGTTTTCATTTAAATGAATTAACGAAAACGACGAATTTTGAAAGAAAAAGATAACTGGTTATTAAAAATGAAAATAAAAATACGATTTGGTTTTCTTCTCGTTGCCGGACTCCGAAATTGTTAATTTTATTCCTTTACGTGTTCGTCGCACGATTGGTTATTTTTTTGAGGCGATTTGTTCTCGAAATGTGGAGTGTTTTTGAAAAGACATTTGAAAAGAAAAACTTGAGAAAGTTTCAACGTGTCGTTTTTTAGACTTGAAGAGATTTTAAAAATATGTTAGCGTACTCTCTACCAAAACCCTCTAAACACAGCATTTTAGGTTCTAATTCTTAGACTATTAGTCCAGTTAATCTAGCATTTGAACTTTCGAAATGAGATGATAAGCTAAAATTTGGTATATACCTAGTATTCGATCCCTTTTACAACATACTTTACTCCAGAACAAATGTCATGTGCGCAAGTCTCCTTTTTTGTGGATCACAACCCCCCAACATCAGTTTTTTGCTTATATCTTTGCGAAAACTAGTTTCATCAAAAAAATAGTTCAGTTCAAAATTGAAACCCACTAAATTCTCTACAAAATGCATATATTAAGAGTTGATGTAACTGGCTTAGATTCTGAGCTATGTACCATTGAAAAAGGAGCTTTTTTCGTAAATTTTTGGCAAAATTCGTATAAATTTATTTTTTTGATTTTAACTATGGGAAAAACTATTTTTTCGTAGAGGTTTGTTAGAACTGAAATTAAAGTAGACCAAATTCACCATAAATTCGCTAAAAGAATTAAGGTGGCTTACAGCGTGCAAAGTAGGTGGGTCCTCGACGATTTTTCAACCAAATTACGTTCAGTTCAGTTTTTCGTTTCTAGCTTGTTAAAAATTGATTTTATGAAAAAAATCTCTTTTCAAAGTTGAATGCGTATAAAAGAACTTGGATGGGTCATTTAGTTTTCGTCGTACGGTGTAGCAAAGTAATGCGGCTTTTGGGTTGAAAACGAAAAAATTTTCTAATAAAATCAAAAAACAGTTTTTCCCATAGTTGGGAGCAAAAAACTAAATTTATACGAATTTTGCCAAAAATTCACGAAAAAAGCTCCTTTTTCAATGGCTCATAGCTCGGAATCTAAACCAATCACATCAACTCTTAATATATGCATTTTATAGAGAATTTAGTGGGTTTCAATTTCGAACTGAACTATTTTTTTGATGAAACCAGTTTTCGCAAAGATATACGCAAAAAACTGATGTTGGGGATTGAAATCCACAAAAAAGGGGACTTGCGCACATGACATTTGTTCTGGAGTGAAGTACGTTGTAAAAAGGATCGAATACTGGGTATATACCAAATTTCATCTTATCATCTCATTTTGCAAGCTCGAGGCCATTTTCGGGCTACATTGACTGTGCTATATTATCAAAACATACATTTTTTTTTCGTTGTAACAATAATATTTAAGAGACCAATATGAAGAAAAAATTTCATATGAAATATACCGAAAAAATCCTCAATAGTTTTCGCGTAAAAAAATACGGAAAATAGCGATCATACGCACGTCACGTTGATACCGGCCACTGCGTACTAGCGGAACATGTACGCTTACGCGTCGCGACCGTTTTTCTTAGAATAAACGTCCGTCCGTTTGGCTAACGCGGTAAAGACGCATAAGCGTACATCTCCCGCTAGTGCCCAGCGGCCGGTATCAACTTGACGGGCATACGTTGGTAATTTTTCAATATTTTTTTATGCCAAAACTATCGATTTTTTCGGTGTATTGCGTATGAAGTTTTTTTTTTTATCAACCTTTTAAACACTTTAGAAAAGTGTTTTAAGGAAAAGAAAATTTATCCTTTGATTTATATTTAAAAGTGGTGCCTAAAAATGATTATTAGCAAGTTTCAGCTCTATTAATTCTGTTTTTCGGTTTGTGGATGTAATAATTGTACATCCCATCGATACAGGTTTTTTTTTTAGAAACAAAATAATTATAAAGATGCTCAGAATGGGTTACGTTCTTTTTAATCATTTCCAAAATTGTTCGAATGTACGTTGTTTTGAATACCAACATGATTAACAACAATGTTGATTCTGTGATCTTTTTACTTTAATTGCTAAAATTAACATATCTACCTAATGAGTTGTTGAATAAAAATTTCAACAGTATCCGTTAGAGCTTAACTACCTGAGTAATAAAAGGCAAGCATAACCACAAAAATAATCAGTTATACCTATTTAATTCATATAAACAAAATTGCTTAAATTCTTCAAATACTTGTATCTGCGTATGCACCTAGTTTTTTTTAATTATCCAATCGAATCCGCTTAAAATCAGTTCAAATTTAACAGAATTTATTTCAAGGAGAATACATAAATTTTAATAAATTTAATCGCACTTTTTTATATCTGAAGCACACCCGAAGTACTTGGAAGTAAACAATCGAAGCATCGCATACGCAATTACATACTCACTTGTGTAGTATAATCAGTCTGAAATTCTGTATTCATTATAATCAAAAAAATTTCGTTATATTTTCTTTCTCATATCTTCCTTACTTTTTTTTCTACCTACACGAAAACATATCTCGACTATTGTATGTAAAATATGACGAATTTATCATCTTTTTTTTTTAAGAACATGATAATGTGCAGCTGTGTACTTTATTAAATACATTTTTACTTTTTACAAAAAGTTGTATTATTTACGTTTCTCGTGTTTAAGTAGGCTGATTATTTTCATATTTCGGTGAAAAAAAAATTAATCGAGATGAACGCAACGAGAGCCCGATAGTTGATACGGTCCACTAAGTACACGCGGACGCATCACGTATACGCTCTCGTATGATTTGCAATAATAAGGAAGCTAAGTTACATATCGATTTCTTTTAATGGCAGACTTGACGACTGTCGGCGATGAGATGTGCAGGCGGTGCAACCGCCTTAGGGCGCCAAGTTTTTCGGGCGCCGCTAGCCACGTTCTGCACTTCTCACCCGCACCACGACGCGGTTAAACTGACTCGATGAATTTGAAAAAAGGCCCAATAAGATATCAAAAACGAAGTTCCCCTCCGAACGTAGTTTTTCTAACCGTTACGATGATTTTCATTCGGGGCGCCAGTTTGCTAAAACCGACAATCGCTTCAACTTGAATTTTTTGTTGTTTCAAGTATTATGTAAATTAAAACGACAAATTAAATGTTACGATTATAGCGCATAATAATGAGGTATATATACCTTGAAATTTTAATTTTAATATCTCGATTAATTTCCATTAATTCGAACGATACGGACCAAATGTAAGTATAATCATTATTTTGATGATTAAGCATTCGATTTTTTTTTCACCGCCTTACGATGATCTTTTTTCGATAAAATGTCGAATTCGAACCAACCACATTTGATAATTTTCTAGAACAGCGTGGACCAATGAAATTGGCGAAAAATTATGGAAATTGGGGCAGGCGGTAACCGAAAGTGTGGAACTAAAAAAGGTAATTCGCATCTCGTTTGAGGAAACCTCGACGTGGTCAAAGCTACATTTGTGAATATTTCGTGACGTTTCAAATGTCCGATACAGGAATACAGCAACGTTAATGTAATCGAATTGAATTTCAAAGAATTAATCAAAGAAATGGCCGAGCAAGCTTCGCTAATGATCGACGGAAAATTATTCGCTTTAAAAGTAAAACGAGCCTATTTCAGCACCAAGCAAGTATTATTCAACTAATGTCTCATATTTAGAGAATAGCAGATGTGGCCGAAAAATGCACCAAGAGGATGGCCGATGCAACGGAAAAATGCAGAAAGCTGACGACGACGGAGATTGATGAAACTTGCAGCAAGAACTTGACGGATAATTCGAATAGAAAAGTTAGGAAAACATGGAAATATATTTTCAGGGATGCTAAAGATAATGACACTTTTTTGGATAGCGATTACGCAGAAATGAACAAAGGCCCTCTTTTTTTCAATAAAAATGCTAGTGTAGAATTTAGCACAGTTCATGTACCCGATGACGTATACATTAAAGGTAAGCGATGTTTTTTTTACCTACAAATGAACTTAATAGGCAGCGAACCTGTTCAAAACCCATTAAATAAAGGATTGTTTACTCGTAATATCGACAGAAGATAATTACCTAATTATTGCTTAATTTTTTCGTACAAAATTTATCATCTTTCTAGTTTTTTTCTAATTCAACCCCTTCGCGGGTAATTCCTAAAAGTATATATTTTTTCACTTAGATAATGAAACATTAGTGGAAATAAAATGTGGAGAAATGTTTGACGAAGTTTTTAGAAATAATTATTGGAACGATTCGAATCCATCGTGGCAATATTTCGCCGGCACTAGCGGACTCATGAGGATTTTTCCAGGTAATCACCTTTTTTACCTATATCTATATCTACTATCTACATAGCATTCATGTGTGTAAATTGATTAAATATTGATTTAAAAAAACAACAAAACACGACTGAAGATAAAATAGGGTATGAATTATTCATAATGTGGTAGGATTCCAATGGCAATACGATGCTATGGATGATAGGTATGAAAAAGACAATATGGCTGCCGATTTATACGATGCAAGGAAAAGACCATGGTACATCGGAGCCAGCACTGATCCGAAAGATATTATAATTCTCGTCGACAATTCCGGCTCCATGACGGGAGTTAAAAGAAAAGTAGGCAGGCACACGATTAACACTATTATAGAAAGCTTAGGCGATAATGATTTCTTCAATATAATCAGTTACACGACAAAAAGCGAATTCGCTATTCGATGTTTCAACGAAACCTTAGTACAGGTAAAAGAGATAAAGATAAATATGTACGTAGATAAAATATTTGATTTTATTATTCAGGCAAATACGATTACTACTCGTGAATTCAAATTCGGCGTGGAAAATATGATTCCTCCGACGCATGTGACCGATTTATATAAAGCTCTGAAGGAAGCTTTAGGTTTTTTAGAAAAAGTAAGTGATTTATTTCACATCAAAACTATCGTGAAAAGCTCACTTATTCTTTGAATTGTACTTTTAGCATCGTCGAAAACAACAAGCTTCAATGTGCGATCAAGCGATTATGTTAGTCACAGATGATATATTAGATAATTTTACCGATTTATTTAGAAACTGCGATTGGAATTCAACCGATCATCCTTTTCCGGTAAAAGTATTTACATATCTGATTGGGAAAGATGGCGCAGATTTCAACGAATCTAAATGGGTTCCCTGTGCTAATAAAGGTACCTAATACTGAACCATCAAAGCCATTTTACGAGTATGATTTTGTAAAATACATATATTCCAGGGTACTACGTTGAACTGAATACCCCACCAGAAGTTAAAGAAAAAGTCCTAAATTACACGAACATCCTAAGTCAATATCGTACATCTACGAAATCGAGAAAAGTTGCTTGGACCTCATTATACGCCAGCCAAGTGGTCAGTAGGTATAGGTAACATTCACAACAAATATTTTATCAATAAAATCAAAAATCTTACACATGTTCGATAGGATTCGAAGAGAACGGATAGATATTGGCTAAGGCAGCAAGATGATATGCAAAAACGTTACACAATAGAATATATGAAAAACTGGGAATATTTCTTAAGGCCGAAAAATCAACTTGCACGTTTAAAAGAAAAAAGGAAATTGGTACGAACACTTAGGATTTGTTTCAGTTTTAAACAGATGCGCAACTACTATATTTTCCGTATTATCAGGAACTCGATCAAAATAGAAATTATGGATACGATGAACATAACTTAATGGTGACCGCGTCGCTTCCTGTTTATGACGAAAAACTCACAGAAGTAAGTTTTTATTCGGTATCTGTATCAAATCACTGAACTAAATGCGTATTTCTTGTACTTATAAACAACGCAAAACTTTTTAAATTTCGATTGATTTAAACGAATTTTACTATTGGTAATATTACAACACAGGATCACACCGCGACTTTATTAGGAGTGGCAGCTACCGACATTTCTGTTACAGAATTCAAACAGATAATGAACCCTCACATCGTTAGTAATTAATTATTAGATGCTTTACAATTTCATATGACATACGATGTAGGAAATGAAAGAAAGAAATGAACGCAAAATTTGTTCTAGCTGGGAGTGAATAACTACGGATTCATCGTCAATAACGACGGTCACGTGTTAACTCATCCGGATTTGCGTCCGATGGTAAGTAGCCAAGTACCTAGCTACCTACATTCAATTCACATCAGTGATTAGCGATCAAACCAAATTGCTATTTTTGTACACCCAACAGCTCGGAGATGTACTGAAACCAGGCTATAACGTAGTTGATATGTTGGAGGTGGAACAACTTTATTCCGCTTCGAATACTGAACCCAGAGAATTTGCAGCTCAAATAAATCCCCTATCACAAGTAAGTTGCGGTGATGAAAATTTTTCAAGATGGAATTCTCCAAACACGTACTAGACTACCTCACTTACTCATCATGATCAGTTCAAAAGACAGTTCGAATTCGGTTATAAGTTACATGGAATTTTTATTTCTTTCAGAAAGAACCTGCGTTATCGCTGAATACTTTGCCATTTCTTCGTGATCACGTCATCAATCAAACAGACTATTGGGATTTACACCTCGTTAAATATCATTACGATAATATGGCAAGTTTCACATCTCTTTTGTATTAAATTACGTATTCTTTCGCAAATATTTACCTTTAAAATTACGCGTTCTATGATAAAATTTCATTAGAAAAGAGCGTCAGTCGGTGCAAGAAGTTACACGGTGAAAAAAATAGGAGATTCTCCGTTTACCATGGTGTTAACTCATATGAAACAGCCTTGTAAAAACTTTCCTAATTGCCTGCCTCATAGAATATCAGCTCCCCAGGAAAAGCTGTCTCCTGAAGGTAATTTTTCACCATTGTATCATTCGTCTTATTAGATACACTCTGTCAAAAAGAGTGTGAATGATATTAGCAAAACATTTGTTAATTATAGAAGTAAGCGGTTTATTTTCTGGTAATTGGACAATTCATCCGGAATGGTGAGGAACTTTATCCAACCCTTGAATCTTAGAATTGCACCATTTAACTTTGGCAAATTCAACGCGCAGGTTTTACTGTCAGTATTTTTATAAAAATAAATATTTCGAGTCGTACTCGGACGACTACATAAAAGATAAGAAAACCGAGCTGATCCATTTTCTCAAAAAAATGTATAACAAGCAATCAAACTACCTGCAATATTTCTCCAAGAATCGATACGCCAAATTTACAGATGACAGTAAGTGTTGAAGTACTTAATGATTCTTAGCTCACGAACGTCTAATGTATTTCGTTGTTTTCAGCCACCAGCAAACCTAGAACATCAATGATTCTAACTTATTCTTGTAAGAAAAAAGTTTCAAATTTCAGTTTAAAATTCTCGATTAGATAATATACACTTCAAATGATTCGTTGTGCTATGTACATGACAGTAATTTCTAGAGTATTGACCAATGTTGCGAATTGCAGGCGACCAAGAGCTTATACATAATGTGATTTACGACGCTTATATAATCAATAAAACGTATTCTCAGCGTTTAAAGGATATAAACGCACCGACTTATTTTGACTTCAATTTCAAGTAAATATAGATACAGAACATCTGACTTCATCTTACCTGATTTCTCGACTGATTCGTATTTCACTTTTCATGACAGCATAGCTAATATGTTCATTTCGACACACAGCGGATTAACAAGGTGGTACGATTTTCACTCAAATAAATTCACGTAAGGATAATTTATTATAGATATCAACTTGACTGATAATTTTTCTCAACAATGCGGTTTTTTTTAGGCCTTTCGGATGGATTCATAATCGCTCTATCGACGAAATCTGGTACAAACGAGCGATAGAACAGCATTATTTCAATGAAGAAAGTTTCATGTTTTCGGTTCCTTTCGAAGATGGTGAATATCACAATTTTATATTATTTTGCTAGTGAAAATACTTCCTCAGCAGATACTAGATAATATCATAGCGCGTATTTCTTGTACCAACGATACACAGATGAAACTCCAATTGAATTAGAAAGTCAACCAGAACGGGAAAACCGAACTATACTAATGACCGCCAGTCACGCCATTTTTGTTAAAGATAAAAAACGTGGAAAATCCGAAGGAGGAGAAGCTCCGGTAGCCGTTGTCGGTTTCCAATTTGAACATAGTGATTTAGAGGATTTTATTAAAAACGTAGTAAATGATGTAAGGTTTAAACGATAACTGTATGAGAAAATTAAACACAAATAAGAAAACTGATCGTGGGTTTTTACAGGGGCAAGATCAACTGAACAGTGAAAAAGGTGAAATTGACTATGTGGTGCTGGATAATAACGCTTATATTGTAGCAGCTAACAAAAAGGGCTATGCTGGACAGTTTTTTGGTACTATACAATCAAACATGATGAAGCAAATGAAAGAATGCAATATTTTCAAACAAATAGTCACTTACGATTATCAAGGTGTATGCTTTTATCCTATCACTTCGAACAGCGCTATTTCCACGCTAATTAATGTGAGTATTCGTAGGTATATGTAATTATGTGCTGGATGAATGAATATCACAAAAGTGAATGCTTAACTAGACCTATTTAATTTATGGTTTCACAGCCTTTCATACAAGTCAGCAACTTCGTAACGTGGACTTTGTTCACTTTATTGTACGGCATTGTTAAAGTTAACTTCGAGCTTATAACTTCAATCATGTGGTTTACTTCGACAATCAAATCCGAGCCAGTGATTAGCGATAGCCCTTACATGAGTATAGAAGATGTCCCCGTACTAGAAGATAGTAAATGTCTTTTAAACGTGATCAAAAATTCACGTGTGTCTCGTCAAAAAATAAAGGGTACCTATGATGATTTTTATTTTTGAAAGGACTGGACGCAGTGTTAAATGATACTTTCCAATATGCGGAATTTCTAAGAAAGGTACCAGACACTAACGAATTGGAAATTCCGAAATACGTCGAAGTTAAACATTTAGTCAAAATTAACCGAACGAAACCATACACCTGTGATAGAAAAACCATTTTGTATTCCTTAGAACCATTTTCCTTGTGGAATCACCAATTAACTTCTTGCGTCGATATAATACGGTGAGTTGGTGTTTCTTGTATTTCATTGGAAACGTTCATCTACGCCTAATAGAAAATCAAATATCTTTATTGTTTGCATCATAATTATCAATATGCTTTCACTGTACGTTATCTGTCAACAGGTCTGTTAGAATAATACCTCATACGAATTTGATATTTGTTCTATTAAAACATGGATTCGAAGAGAAAAAAATTAATTACGAATATTTCACTACGTATCCAACAATGTTGATACCGAAAAATAAACTCTATCGCAATTCTTCGGTTTGTCAAAAAACTTTGGAATCTTTATCTCGTCGTCGTCCGAGCTTTTGCGTTAAACATCACAAAAATGTGAGTACGATATTTATTTGGTTATGTATATTTTCATACTTTGGTTCACCTGAGTTTTGATTTTATTTTTCGTCCAAACGATAGCATGAGTTTTCGCAATAATCACGTTTGTAATTGTGATTTCATTATGATTATCTCTGCGTTCAAATTATCACAGTTCTCCTCGCCAAAAAAATTGCATTAATCTTACACCGGAAGAATAAAAATTAGATTCATAATAATATATACGAAAGTTTTTACTCCTAGGACTTGTTCTAGGTTTTCGATAGCGACTAGTGCACGCAGATGATGAACTGCGTGTGTACGTGTCCTACATTGAAGAATTTCGTCGAACCCAACAAGTGAGTAAGTTTGCTAAACAAAAGCTTGTTGGATTGTTTTTCAAAGCTTATGGCGTGTAGTTTCCTTCGAAATCATGAAGTTAATTACGGATTGAACGATTTCAGCGACTTATCAAGTAGTATTGGGAATTTGACTGATTTCTTGATTGAATTGCTCTAGGATTTTTTTTTACAGAAAATCCAATGTGAAATACGCTGGTCAGAATATAATTTTCTAAAACAAAATAAACGATTTATTTCAGACGTACAAATTGAACTGTGACAGTTCGGAAAAAAGTAATAATAAATAAACTTTAATTTCATCCCTTTTCATTTCTGTTCTTTTTTTTTTACTACTTTATACTTCTCATTATTTATCACATTATTCAAATTTTTTACGTTGATATCATTATTTTAACCTTTTTTGGAAATAAAAACAACCTGATTGTTAATTTGTTGCAGCAGTTGTATATTTAATTGAATACGTAAATTATCCATCGTTTCACTTTCCTCGTAAAAATGTTGGTAGCAAGTTATTACAGGTAACATAAATAAAATTATCCGTCCTGCAGTTCGTTAATATCACAGAGGTAAAGAGATTCGATACGTCCGTATGTATACTCATTTTAAAAGCAGAAATCCGTACAACTCAAACAAGATAATTAACTTTTACTTTGAATACTGCCTTTAATCACATCCTGAAAAAGAAGAGACCTCGTTACTTGATAATCAAACCTGGGTTGAGAGTATATCATCATAATTTCACAATAGGTACCTTTAAATTATTTATTTCTTTTTGCCAATCACTTTGAGCTATTTTTTTCACAGCAAGTAACATGATATTTTTCACTTTTAGAACATTTTCTTGGAACGTTTTAATAACATTTTCCACATTAACAGCTTCTTCGCCTTCCTTCCAACAATCGTAATCTGTTGCCATTGCAACGCAAGCGTAACAAAGCCCCGCTTCTTTCGCCAAAAGAACCTATCGACAGAATTTTACAAAATAGGCGAAAAAATTGACTTCGAGATAAAAAAAACCGTTACCTCAGGAACTAAAGTCATATTGACCAAGTGAGCGCCCCATGACCGAAATAAAAAACTTTCAGCTTTTGAAGAAAATCTTGGCCCTTCAACTACGACGGATGTTCCTCCAAAACGACACTTGATATCCAATTCTTGAGCTGCTTCATAAAGCAGAGAACGTGTTTTGTCGCAAAATGCAGGTTCCATCGGAATATGTAAAACGGTGTCGGCGAACGGACCGTCGTTATTATAGAACGATGTAGTTCTATGTTTAGTCCTGAATTTGTGATTCATCAATACCTGTTCGACGTATTTTAGAAAAAAAAAATCTTACATGTCGATGAAAGAATCGGGAATTACAAGATCACCAGGAGCAATATCCTCTTGCAATGATCCACATGCCGATGAAACTATTACATGGGTACAACCAGCTTCTTTCAGAGCCCAAATATTAGCCCGGTAATTTACGTTTGTAGGGTTGATATTGTGCTTCTTACCGTGTCTATTGAGATAACATAAAAAAGATCAAGTTCTCAGTCAACTCGAGTCAAAAATGTATGCAAACTTACCGTGAAAGTACTACGCAGGATACTCCTTCAATTGTGCCTTCTTTCAAAGGCCCTGAAGGATTTCCAAACGGCGTACTCACTGATTTTTCAACAGCATCTTGTAATATATCAGGATCATCTAAACCCGATCCACCGATAATTCCGATCTGAACAAAACAATGTATTTCAATTCAGCCGTAATATATTTCTGTTTTCATTTTGAAGTTAATAACCACTATGTCTACTTTACCTTAATACAAATTTTTTGTGCGGACATCTTGTAACGATAAACACCAAACGAATTTCAAAATGAGCTAACGATTAGTGATAAATACTATTATTTTATATTATACTGTATCTCGGCATACACAGACGAGTTTAAAATTCAAATCACGCTAGGGTACGTTCTATTGGTACAGAAGTCCACTTTCTTCGCTATATCCCAGAACGTTTATCAAGTTCGGGCTGAGCTGATAATAATAATCTAATCGCAATGACGATCTTAATGGTTGAGCAATTACTATAAAATATTTTATACCTTTATTCAAATCTACTCAATTTCCATACAAAGTCCCTTACTTATAATTATTTAAGTAAATGGATAAACTATGAACATTTAACAAAATAATCAACAAGTAGTTGTTCTTCTTTTTGATAACGTTTCTTTGATTGTTTGATAAATAGAATAAATCGATATTTTCAGTTATGACTGTGTCACTGTTACGAACGAAATAAAAACTTATAGCACTAACTACGTGGGACAAATTAAAAATATAAATATTTGTTGATTGAACTTGAACATGCAAATAATTAATATTGACGTTGATAAATTTGATGTTTGATGAAAAAATTCTTTGAAAGCGAATTGGATTTTGGATTAAGTTGACATTAAACTATCGATACAGTATTTTCATCGACTCTCGATCGTATTACATTTAAATAAAAATAATTTATCTACCGACAAATTTTTTGCAGCTTCGACAGACATTTTCTGAAAAATGTTTGCAATGGCAAGTTTTAACATGAAATAAAAAAAGATTGTCTCCAACAAAGATAATGTTTTCATTTAGAATTTTATTAGAAGATGAGAAGAAAATTGTTTTAAATCGTTTTACTTGACTGAAAAAAAACAATTTGTCAATTCGTTGAAAGTCTTTAATTATTCAAGAATACATATAATTACATCGATAATTAAAATAGGAAAGATATTTCAAAAATATAAACACTTAAACTCACAAGTAATTTTTCAAGGAAATGTACAAAAATAGATATAATTTGAACACAACATTATATTATTAATTTAAATATAATTTGGCAGTTCTCTCTGCATTTAATGCTGTGGCTGTTTGAATTTTTTGTTTCATTCTTTCCATACAATTTTTCGGACATTCTAAAATCAAAATGTAAGTGAATTCGTGATTAGAAAAAAAACAACTTGAAAAATTACCTAAAACAAAAAAAGAAGAGGGTAGATCTCTTTGTTGCACCGGCGGACAAAACTGAGAGTGATAGCTAGTTTTAAGTTTCACTAAATTAATTATTTCCGTTTTATAAGCGTTCAACAAGTCATCTGAAAAATAAATACGAGAAATTATTATTTTATTCAGGAAGGACAAAATTAACGAAAACAATTAGGTACCTTTTCTTGGTTTAGAAATGACTATATTTTCAGCTTCGCAAGCGGTAGTAATTCCACTCAATTTTGTTTTCAATGTCTCTAAACGCTCAACGCGTTTGCTAGAATTGGTAGAAATGTCGTTCGCAGCATGACAAATAGCTAAATGTTTTGATGACAAATTTAACGATAAAATTCGTTTCATATGCGCTTCGATAATTAGTCTACCGTACTGTAAAAAATATTTCAAGCTTATGTTGTAATCCATAGCCAGAGAATCTTTTTTCACAATCAAGTTCGAGAATAATACCTAGAAAAAGAAACAATCACACAACATTTTCATCATAGAAATGAAATATTCATAACGTACATTCACTGGAACATGAATTGCAGAAGAAACATTTTCATTGGCGATTAAATTATTAACAGTTTCTATTCCGGGTACCCCGCTGCTCGTCTTTCTTTTCAAGTTTATTAAGTATAAAAAATAATCTTGCTTCTTCAAAATTCTATGAACCTCAGATTTAAGTTTATCTTGGTAACGTTTCAACCGATAAAGCTCTCGTTCAACCTCTGCAAACGTTCAGATTAGTCAAATATCAAACTGAGATGTTACGATACTAGGATACCTGCAAATAATCGATCTGTGGTAATTTCTTCTGAAACATTGGGTGGATTTATGTTGTCCCGAAGTTCACAATGTAATAATTGCTTTTTGGCTTGAAATTCGCGTAAATTTGAAACTAAATTTGCCTCTGAAATTCTATAAAGTCATAGGTAGAATTGGTGATCGATTTCAATGTTATTCAACACTTACTTGTTTCTTTTGACAAAAATTATTTTATGTTTATCGTATTCTTGATTGTAAAGCTCGTATTCGTGTAAAAGCATAAAAATCAAATTTTCTAGTAGAGCAACATTTTCTTCGTAATTAATATTGACGTTCGGTCTTTCAATGAGAAGTTCTCCTGTAGAAAAAAACATTGAAATTGGCGACTTCCACAAATAGCGCGAGTGTTTTTTGAAAATACTCACCATATTTGCGCACCGTAACTATTTTCATAACATACGTAGTGAAATTGAAAACAAATCTGACGTACTTTTCACCGTCGGCTTTGTTCAATAATGATGGTAAAAGTTTCGGTACTTCGAAATCACTACATTCCTGGAAGAAAATTGTAATTTTCGAAGATGGACGTAAACAATAAGAGCATTTCACGCAAAAATACACATTACTTTTTTGATGAAATCTATAACAGAAGTGCGAAATTTATAACTATCCGATGTAAAACTGATGGGCCATGGGACACATTTACGGCAATAATCTGGATTAATAATGGTCATAAATGAATAGAAAACTGACTGCATTGCTTTTGTATTTGGTTTTTTAAACATTCCCTAAAAAAATACATGATAGAATCGATGATGAAATACACTAAAGAGTATTTCTAACAAACAAAATAGTTTTACTTTTTGGAGCTTTCCTTCCATATCCAGATTAGTAAAAATTTTCGTCAAAAGTAGTAAGCTCTGATGAATGGATGTGTGATACATTTCCATTATGTTTAAGTGATTCAATTAGAAAATCACTGAGGAAAAAATGGCACAATTACAAGCACAATAAGATAAACATCAAATTCTAAAATTTGACAAATTTGAAAATTGAAATTTTATTCCACAGTGGCGGGTAATTTTTATTTACTATTTTTTTAAATTCATTTATGGGGTTTTCATAAACGTTATCTGGCTTACATTATGTCATGTTATCATGTCGTAAGAATTTCAGTTTCCGTTTCGGATTCAGCTGATTCGTTCTCCAAAGAAAAACATCAAAAATCAAAATGTTGATTCTTCGTTCGAGAAACATGGAGCAAATTCGATGAGCAAACTCAATCGTCAATCCGATTCTTTTGATTCAATCTGATTCAATCGAATCAATTTGTTTTCAATTTTGTAAATAAACAAAAAATTTATTATCAATTAATTCATCGGGTTATTGAAATTGATTACTAAGAATTTGGCGATTAAAAACCTAAAGATGATGTATTTTTAACTTACCTAAATTCTGACTTGATGTTACATACTTCATCGTCGAAATTTTACCGTCTTTTCTCATTCGTGAGATTACCGAACTGTACAAAAGATGCTGTAATGTCCATCGATTTATCAGGGTATAGATTTTATTCATGTGTAATCAACTATCGATTCTGCGTTTTTTGATTATTACAATGTAGAAACACCACTCCAACTGGACTTCGGTTTTTGGCTGTGAAGGTAATCTATCTTATTTCCATTTGAAATTGTTTTTTTTTGTTTCCTAAGCTGTTGACTGAATGGTGTATAATTTACAGTTTCATGCACAATTGACGCTACTATTGCTTCATATTGCTAACAACTTCGCAATGTCACAACGTGAATCTTCTCAAAGCAACGAACAATTTCCGGAGCATTTCATTTGCAATACATGTATCACGATATTCCCTAAAAAACGCGAATTGATACGACATCTAAAACTGAAATGTTTCAAAAATGAATATTTGAAAACGCAACGAAACGTTTCGATGAAATCACGACGTAAAAGCAGATCTCAAGATTATGAAGAAATATTGGTAGACGACGGACAAAAGTTGATTAGCGATATTCGTCAAAAATTCAAAGTGAATATTATCGCTATGAGAAATGCTAGGACAAGATATTTATTTAATCATGTTACAGGAACTAAGCGAATGCCCTGAATGTAAGACTCGATTTTCTAGCCGAAAAAATTTACAAAAGCATTTAAAAACCATTCATCAAATCGTCGACTTTGGTATAGAAACTGAAGAACGTAAGCCGAAGGTATGATTTATTAATCGTAACGATTCTTTCGCATGTTCTCAAATATAATAATTATATATTTGAATTTCAGATCGGACACCGATGTTATATATGCGAAAAAGTATTCTCACTGAGAAAAAATTTGTATCAGCATCTTCGTAAAGTTCACGGAAAAACGAATGTTGGCCGGAAATCCTCTACTTCCAGCGAAACAATTAAATTAATATGCGACGCTTGCGGCGTTGGTTTTGGCGAAAAAAAAAGTTTAATGAGGCATTTACGCACAAAACATTCGCTAAAATTTGGCCGTGAAAAGAAAACCGTAGCCGTTTGCGTACATTGTTCTTCTACATTTGCTCACAAGAAAAGTTTATACAAACACGAAAGAAAATTTCACGGAGCTGAATATAAGAAAATTTTGAAAGAAAATTCGTCTCCTAATGAAAATGTCAAAAGAGTCAAAGAGACTAGAAAAAATCCTGGAGATATAGACGACTACGCTTGCCTCAAAGTAATCTTAGTTTTGTCATTTTTTTAGCAATACGAACGAAATGAAATATAACGAGTGTATCTCGGTTACAGGAAATTCTACCGGAAAATTACGATTACAAACTTACTCAATTCAGTTGGCTGAGTGGAGATCAGAATAATTCCGGTTCATCTAATTGGTTCAAAGCGAAGTTAAATTTTTTATGCCAGAATAAAGACGATGTTAAGAAGTGGAGAGAGAATTACGAAATGCAAAATAAACTATGTCTAAGGGTGTTGAGTTTCCCTCGTCCAAGAACTCCAGGCGTCTTATATAAAGTACGTAATCGATTCAGCCATGTCGAAAGCTCATTTGCGTATATTTTCTAATCACATTTGTATGGTATTCAGGGTAGATTTCGTTGCCACCATAACACAATGCCGAAAAAAGGAGCGAAACCGAATGCGAAACACACAGCGTGCTCGGCTGTTTTATCCATCACTTTGTTGGAATTACAAGCGCTCCAGCATACGTGCGAAAACTCGACGTCATCGCTGAAAGCTTTAATTTTCATGAGAAATACTCACAATCACATCTTGGGAGATGCCGCCTCGTTGAAATATCGTAAACCCATTAAACAAGTGAAGGAAAAATTCATCAAGTTATTCGAAGAAAAAAAAACCGTACCGCAAGCATTGGCTATTCATAAAGCAGATCTGCTATCCGAATACGACGCCGAACGATTTTCGTCCATTGTGAAAGATCGCGCTTTTATGCCAGATGCCCGATGGGCTTACGGTTTATATTACAGTTATTACAAGAAGAAGCAACCCGATACTCCGAAGACGTCTAGTTCGCCGAAAAATACGCCATGCTCGGATACTCACGTCGCAACAGCGATAACCGCTGCACACGTACATCAAGATTCTCACCATAAAACGTTAATCGAAAAACTAAACGAAATTTTCGGCGAAATTATTCAAAGATGCGAGTCGTCTCCGTCCTTCTTTCATTCATCGCTGCAGCAGTTCGTCTCGTCTTACAAAAACAATTGTCGCACGAACACGCAATTATCCACCGCGTTGCAATGTTTCGCCAAATGCGACGCGTCAACCGACGTTCCGCCAATTAAAAACAAATCACAAGATAACGTCGCGGCCATCGGTGTACCCGAGGGTAATTTCAACATCGCAGAAGATTCCATTATGGCAACGTCTTCCGCGTCTGTTTCCAACGTAATCAGTCCGATTTTTAAATATTCTACATTCTCGACTAATTGCTCGAGAACCATTCGTCAACCTCAAGTCGTCACTTGTGCAACGCGAACCAGCGTGTTGACCCGAGACAAAGAATTAATCTTACCTCAAAGCACGTCTTTCACGGTTCCTCAAACAAGCGCTACTTCAACTCCTAATGATATTTTCGAATCTCGTCCGTTATACGCGATCGAAACCACAGAGAAATACGAAGACTGTATTTTATATCCGATAGAAAACCGACAAAATATCACCGCTAATTGTTGGATGTCTTCTGATTACGCTATGTTTTGATATTGAATTAGATAAACCGACGTGACGTCGTCCTGTGTAAAATGCATTTAAAATTTACGCTTTTAATTCGTTTCGTTATTTTAATTAAATGATTGTTTTGATTTTCGTATTTTCTTTAGATAACGGTAGTATCAGAGGATGATATTTCACAAGCCCATGCGACCATTCAATAACACCAGTTAATCAACACCATCGTATACGTCGACTCTTTATAATTATTTATAACATTCTCTTATAAATGTTTTTTAGAAAGTAAAAAAGCGCGTGGAGAACAAAATAATAAGGTGTTCTAAAAACGTATAAAAATTAATTCAACTAAACTACAGAATAATTTAAAAAAACTTAATTTATAAAAATAACGTATTTAGAAAAATATATCAGTTCTTTCAAGCTCTTCTAGAATGCTAAAATTAAATTTTTAAAAAGTTAAAAAACTAAATTACAAAAAAAATGAATGAATAAAATGAATAATTAAATTTAATTAATAAACGAGTGGAAAGGGGAAAAAGAATTATAAGTGAAAGTATACAAAGTTCAACTTCTTTTTAATTTAAAGTTTAAAAACTATATTCCAATAGTACAGAGATAATTTCAAGTAGTACGCAGAAAAAAATGAATAATTTATTATACCCATAAACTTTAAATATCTTCGATTGAGTAAATAATTAATGTAAAAAATACTTTCATTTTGGGTATTTTTTTCTTTCTTATCTAAACGAAAGGTAGTAATAATGATGTTTACATAGGCACTTAAAAAAAGACAACTAGTAAGTAGGTAATGTACCTCACGAGGCAAACTTGACGACAAAAAATTACTAACGCAGAATGATTCCAAAATGTACAAGTTCCTTCGAATCAAAAACTATTCAAATGAGAGAAAAATAGGTAATTTTGAAAAATAATCAATATTTTGATTGGCCGCTCGAGAAAAAAATTGAGTTCGTTGGCAAGTACCTCGAAAAACTTGACATATAAATTGGCAAACCGGTTCCCTTTTTTCGTTTAAATTTTGCGTTCTCACTTTACCTCTCATTCCCCCTCCCACCCGCAAAGACACCAAAAATCCGAATTAACGGAGATTTTTAGCAAGAAAACCGATATCAGAAAAGTACTTCGTTACTTTATCGCAACTTCTAACTTTCCTCCCTTCTTACTGAACTTCGTACCACTTTAGTTGCCTAATTATCAGCTCAAAGGCGCTGGAACAGTTTGAAACACACCGCAAACATACGTAATTAAGTATCAAATACCTATTAATATTATTTAAGACCAAAAAAATCTATGTGACAAAAAAGGAGAAAACAGGACTTTGACATTTTTTTTTAGGCCAATCAAGTCGTCGTAAAAAGGGAAAGAAGACGCCAAAATGATACTATCATGTTTAAAATAATTATTTAGTTTAAAAATAGTAGAAATTTGTTATAGAAATAATACCTGAAAAATTGACTAGGTATATTTTACAAACACGAGTTATACGATTTCACGTGCTATTTCATGGCGGATATTTCGTTTTTAATGAAGCGAAAATTTTTCATGAATTATCGAAAATAATTAACTTGTACGGGTACCTACGAAGTTCTTCCGATGTATTGTTTTGGGCGCATATAAAATCCCAAACGATTTTCTTTTTTATGCGCATTAAATGCGTCTACTGGAAAATTAGTCAGGTATAAGTACTGAAGGTGAAAGCTCATCGAAGTTGAGTATACGTTATACCGTTGTCATTTAAATCTGAAACGACTTGGAAATATTAGAAAAAAATTCAAACAGGACCATTAGCTAGAAAAATTTTCAGAAAGGCGAAAAATTGTACAAAGTTAATTTTATAATATTCGTGACTGCGTTTCGATCGATCTATCTACTTATAAAATAAAGCTGTTTACAGCCTTTGAAAAAAATTAATTTTCGGTTACGAAAGAAAGAATTGAATCGAACTAAGTGTTAAAATTTGTACTCTACTTTAGGGTTTGAAAAAGCGGAATATTTATAGATAGCTAATGGCTAACGAGGTAAATATGTAGATAATAATGAAAAAAACGGTAAAGGAAAAAATTACGCGTTAATATTAAAGTAAATTTCAAGAATTCATATCGATAAAAATGAAAGTAAGGAAAGAAAAAAATATCAACATGATAAATACAAAACGTTCAATAATGAATTCGATTTAAAAAAATAATAATAACATTACAAATGATATCTACTCGTAGGTACAACATTAACAAATACCGGGGAAATAGTAGCTGCCCGGATTTTGGTGAGAAATGGACGAACTACTATCTATACAGTATACAATATACAATAAATCAAGGTACATAGTAAAGGCAGCGAGAGAGAATTAACATTAGCAAATAGTTGGGAACAGGTAAACGCAGATCCAGCGTAGAAAGACAACCGGTTAAATTTTTCATTACGTGATTCTAAAACCAAAACAATTCGTACAATAATATTCAAACGTAAATAATTCAAATTCAGCCGTAGCAGAAAAATACAGCCGAGCGAATTCCTCTTATTACCGAATCAAAGTCACTCGAGAGCTGTATCCGATCGGTTTGAAGGTAAAACAAACCAAATCTTTGTATAATTTACGTAACGATATTTCTTGTAAAGCTCGAAATAACTTGTGAATAAAACTTTTGAAACAAAAGTTGTAGCGTGAAGTGAAGAAGATTTTTTGTGATAAGTAGTTTTATCGATTTTTTCGTATTTCGTCGAATTTCGCCATAATAAAATCTCTCGGTTGGAGTGTTTTTGTGAGGTTTTGGTCAACTTGTGGGAATAATTTTTGAAACGAAAGTTGCTTAAAATCACACGAAAAACATAATTTATACGAATAATTTTTTTACATCTTCATTAAATTTGTAATAATTTTGAAAAAATTTCCAAACAAAAACAAATTATAGAAAAGTTTAAGGAGACAGTGGCGTAAATACGGGGGGAGTTTTGGGGACAACCCCCCCCCCCGACCCTTCGGAAAATTCATTTTTTTGTTAGGAAAATAAACGATCCCAAATCGAGTTTTTTGACTCCAAAAAAATCGCAAAATAATCTTGAAATTATTTCAAACGATAAATGTTATACGACCCATCATTCAAAAATTAGTACATTTTGAGAAAAAAATTATTTAAATGACGAGTTTTAGCGCGCGCGCGTAATCGGTACTTCCCACTGTGCTATAGCGTCTCGTTTACGGTTACGCGCGTTGCTGCGTTAGGCATGTCACTACAAGCCTAGCGCGGAGCCGCGCGCCACGGTGAACAAGGCGCTATCGCGTAGTGGGAAGTTTCACCCAACGCGCGCGCACGGTTTTTGCGATTTTTGACAACGGCCCCGGGGAGGTAAAATTTTGAAAAAAATATATGACATTTAGGGGTCAAAAATACATCGAAAAAATGAGGTTTGAAAATTTTGCCGAGTGATATAAATACTTAAAAAAAATAAATCAAGTCGAAAATGCCCGTTTGGAGGGGAAAAAATTGAAGTGAGGGGTTGTAGATTTTTTTATGAAAGGCCCTTGTGAGGGTCTACCATGTACTAAAATTTCAATTAATTCCATAAACTGTAATTTGAGAAAAAAATTCCTATCTGATTTTCGAAAAGAAATTAATTTCTAAAACTGGTGGGAGAGGGGAGCTCAAATTTTGGTCATGAACGTCTCTCGATGGTACCCACCTCTCACCCAAATATCATCGAAATCTGGACCCGGGGCAAATCGCTAATGCTTATCTGCCTGTTGTAAAAATATACATTTCATTTTTTTGTTTTAGATTTCTACCCCCCGCCCCTCCCCCCAAGGAATGTGTAGTTACGCTACTGTAAGGAGATATGAAAAAATTGTACATACAAAGAAATGTTTTTCATGCAAATTATACCCGTTATCATTCAAATTTCTATCGAGGTCATTTAATTTCAGCGAATCTCTTCTTCATCGGGTATCGGTTCGTTTACGACGTCAGGTGTTCGATTAACGTCCGTATCTCAGAAGAGAATTTTTTCCGTACTTCGAAGCACGACTACCAACGGGGATCTTATTCCACCGATGAAGAAACTAATCGATCAGCTCGGTGAAATTTCCAAAGCCATAACAAACCACGAGTTCCTTTCATAACGAAATTCTGGATCTGCTATGCAACTCACGGTGCAAGTTGCAACGATGAGAAAAAAAATGTCAATATACGTACTTTATATAACATAATAACCATGAACGTCTACGTATATAAGTGTAAATATATAGGCTGAGGTACGTATTATGTATTATGTACTTTAAGGTAGTATACAGGTAGGCCTATATTAATGGAAATTTTCAACGCATATGTCGAACGCGTTAACGCACTAACACTTGAGAAGGTATCATAAAGGATAGTATACATATACATACGTACAATACATGACGTTGTGTTCTACGAGTACAACGCGACAGCCTACAGTATAAATATTTCATCTAGGCCTAAATACTACACTAGACTAAGTACGAGTACAATGTAGCATTATATTCGTCATAACAACCGCACCAGATTACACGTTATTTCACGTGTCATGTCGTATACGTACCACTAACACTCCGCTATGTCATAAAAAATAACTACCGTAATGCCTATGTATTAAAAATTCAGTCGAATGTAGCGCCCAACTATATTTACGAGTATATCGAGGAATAATTATAATTACATATACACGAGCATCGATAACGAGCAATTAAACAGCGTACCATTCTAAAATTCTAACGCCTGTCTACGATACGGTACTTTTGTTTTTTTTTTCTTTTTTTCGTCGTTTTCACTATAAAACAGAGATTAAAATCATCTCAACTCGCGTACGTACTACAGATAGAATATATACAAAGGTAAATTAATATTTTAAGCGAACGTAATTTGGTAACTTTACTACATTGTTTAAGCGTGATCAATTTAATCTCAATTCGATTACTCGGCTTTTATTGAGAAAAAATTTTCAAATAAAAAAAAAACCAATACGAAAAAAATTTCGAGTAAATTTCCGAAAAAGCAAATGGAAGAAACGTTTTTTCCATACATCGTAATGCACCGGAATAAGCTTCTGATTTGAAATAATATTTCCAACAGCAATAGAAATCGTTTCGCAAGGTAAATTACTCCGGTGATGTGTATTTTTCATATTCTCGAGTACACGTATGTGCACGTATTCACAACTCACGCTTTTACGCAATGATCCACACAACCGCTTCTTTCAAATCGATAACGAAACAGGACTAAAATATGAAACGTAAAAATATTCGGGAAAAATAACGCGACATTTAAAATTTGAAAATTATACATAAACGGAATCAGTAACCAGCTCCCAGCTCGAATTTCAGAATATCACTTAAACTGCCCGCTAATCAATTCGAAGAAACCAGGATACCCGAGAATCACCTCGTAAAAGCGATGTTCATCGGCGAATAAAAGGACACGTACACTAACACACGTAGTACTCGAGGATGACCTAATTAAAGGCTCCACTATTGCTTTGGCAGCACTCCAATTTCTAAAAATTAACAACAAACTGAGGTAAAACAAGACAAAAATGCGTATACGATGCTAAAACTATGAAAAATCAAAAAATCATAAAAATGTAAAAAATTAAATAACAAATTTAACACTTCGCAAATTTGATTAATTCGTAAAAATCGTGATGTCGAAGCGACTCTATGACTAGAATAAACGAAAAAAAAATGGAATTTGTTTTCTATTCGTAATCGTGCGAACATAACGAAAAGGATGAATTTTGATTTTAGTTTTCGCGAGAGACAACTTCGTCGTTGAAAGTTCTATGAGATCGTATGAGATTTAGTTTTCGCAAAATGAAAAACATAAAAAGGAATGTCCGTTCGAGTTCGCGATGACTCGTTTCAGTTTTGATTTTTGTGCCATCGTCGACGTAGAAAAAAAAAACGCAACGTTAGAAAAATGCGAAATATTAAATTTATAAAAACGTTCGTTATTGACTAGCTGTTAAAAAAAAACGAAAATGAAAAAAAAAATGGTTAGAATAAAAGAAAAACAATATTACGCGTTAAAAAATTAAAATAAAAAAATATTTTCAACACTCAGCACCACAGTACTGCGAATGGATTTATACGTGAACAATATTCTACTCGGTATTGAACGGGGGAGAAAAAAAGAGAACAAAGGACAACAGGGCAACGACGACCATGAGAAAGGTGAACCGAGAAATAGGAAAAGGACGAGGAATAAAAGAACAATAAATCAATAATCGATTTAACAAGTCAACATAGTAAATATACATATTCACGATCTATAAATGTAACTACAAGGCGGCGGAGTGGAAGGCGGCGAAGGCGACGAACTTGGAGGAGAGGGTGACGATGACGACATCGATGAGGAGGGCGGCGTAGCTGTAGCGAGCGGATGATGACTTCCTCCTTTTTTCACCCTCCCCTCCCCTCCGTCTCAAAGGTAAACTTTCTTCACGCTTCTAGTCGTTCCGAAACCATCGCGATATCCCAGCGAACCGGATCCGTTATCGTTCTGCGAGGAAAAGAAAACACAGTATGATTCACTTCGATAATACGACAAAAAAATAAAATGAAAAATAAAACCTCAAAAGTAAGGCGCACATACCCGAGCGAAATCTCTTTGCGAGCGCAACGTGCCGAAATGATCGCGCGGACGATTGGCCGGATGCGCGGCCGAAGTAGGGTAATAATTTTCGCTATTTTGGAACTGGCTAAATAGATTATTGTCTTGTTTACGTAGCGTACCTTTGGGCGAATTGTTCAAAGTTTTAGACGACGGCGTGACTAGTACAGGTTCGGCGTACGTGACTTCTTCTTGCGGTAATAATTTCGGCTCTTGCAAACGTCGTCTGCGAACATATTTCGTAATAATTCGCCGCTCGTGTTCGCACGGTTACGTACGCGCGTACTTACACGTTGACATTTTGCCTTTGTTCGAAATACTCGTATTCGGTATCCGGATACGGAATGTTGTCGTCGTCGTCCTTTTGGCATTTGCGACCGCAAACGAACCCGGCAACGAAGCCTGCAACCAGCGCGGTCAGCGTGCCCGTTATTATGGCCAATAATAACGTTTCGATCGAGTAACGCCCGCCGTTGTCTTCACGTACGATTACTTCGTCGGTGTCTTCGCCGCCAACTGCAGCAAATATGTATTAGCGAAAGTTGCTTTTCGCCGATGAATACTTAAACGCTACGGCACGATAGACTTACCGGTTTGAAAATTATTCGCGCGTCGGCCGCTGTTCGACGTCGAAGATGTTTTCAAATTCGACGATAGGCCGCCGACATTGCCAGCGTGTTTGTCTAGAATTTTACCTGCTAATCAGTGCAAAAATCAGTATAAAATGTGGAGGCGATTAGTCGACGAAAAAAGTTTGTACTGACTGGCTGGACACGCTTGGTGGACGCCTGTGGCGATATTTTGAAAGAAGAATTTTTCGTCCGGCCCTTTAAACGGTGTTACCGATCTGCACGAGCCTACGGTCTTATCCCACGCGCAATACGGATCTTGTAAGGCAACGCATTCGCTGCAAGGTTAAAGCAGCTATGAAAACAGATCATTTGACGATGATCGGCGTCACGACGCGCGCTCATACCTGCACGACGTAATCCTACTGTCGTTACAACGGTGTAAAGAAATTGACAAAACTTCGCTGTCAGATATGACAACTAATCGTCCGTCTTTTGAAATATCCGGCCTGACGATTTTCAAATTTCGCACAGAAACGTTGGTCGGGAATACCTGCAGTTCTTCGATGACGACCGGTGTCACCGTATCGCGGGTATCTGCGGCAGCCGCGTTCACAATTTTTATCACTCTGCCAGTATCTGCGGACAGGAGTAATTCCATTAGTAAGCTTAGGTTCCAGAAATCGTCGTTGTGATTTCGCTCAAGCGCTTTACCTGTTCCTACGAAAATCACATCGTACGCTTTATTGCCAACGGTTTTTATTTGCGGATCGACGGCGATTTGCGTAAATCTGTGACTGCAAATAAGACACCAATTAATAGCGATTTTGCTCAAAAATCACCCAATTTCTCGATCTTTATCGAGTCTTTCAAAACTTGAAAATTCTTCATTTAGTACACTACAAATACAAGTAAATTCGCGAGATTACGTACTCGGCGGCAGTTCGAATGAAAATAGGTTGCTTGAAATACGCCGGAACAGCTTCGTCCATTAACGAATGCATTTTAATGAAATTCAACGTTAAATCTGGCAATGTTCTGGAATCATTTACGCATTGCCCCGGTCTCGGATCCGGTACCTAAGCAAATGGACCATCGTAAATACCCGACCCTTGGCCACGACCCTTGCAGATGCAACTCACCTTGGAACTCAGAACTGGAAGCCAATTGGAATTTAATTCGGATTGTTCTTTGAAATTCCCTTCGAACGTGTCGCTGACGTCTTGCAATGAAAAAGCGCAAATCGCCGAACCGGTGATGCTGTTGGACGGCGTTGTAAATACACCGTACATGAGATGCGCTTCGTGTCCGCTATAATTACCCACTATCCAATCACTGGTCGATTCTACGACGACGTGAAAAAAGTAATTAGTACGCGTATACGAGCTGAATTTCAAACTTCGCAACGTCGCTTACGTATTTCGTTGAAGTAAAAAGGAAATTCGCCGGGAACCGAGCAATTCAGACGAGATTTCAAAAACGAGGTCCATCTGTTACGAAATCTATGCGGTCCTCCGCGATCGTGTTTGCAAACTCTAGCAACTCGTGAAAATACCGCCTATCGTGATGAAAACCAATTACCACCATGATTCGTATGTCGTACATCTACCAACCAGTACCAAAGATATACTCACTTTCCCGCAGTTGATATATTCGACGGCGATTTCACGAAAGAAGAAGTACACGAAGTCGCCGAGGGTTAAGGCATTTACGAAATTAGGAGCTGTAAAAAATACGCCATTTCAATAAACGTATCTTCCAAAATCATCAAAACTAACGCGAAATTACCATTTAAACTCATCGAATCGTATTGCTCGGTTTGTAAAGGCTCACGATAGATGATCGGATCAGTTCCGGCGAAATCAGCCACAGTGCCGGCATATAATTCGTTATCTAAATACAAATGTTTATTTTTAAATAAATCGCATCGTACAATCGAATATTTCAATAGTGACACAGATAACTCACCGACATATATGAAGGTACTGTTATGCCTCGGATCGTACGGACAAATAGCTTGACCAGATTTTTCCAACATATTCGTGTAAGATCCAACCTAAAATAAGCATAATTTTAACAACCATCTTACACATACGAGCACATAGCTACCTATATCATGATCACGAGCTTAAACTGAAAGCCCACGAAACCAACTCCAATTTGGCACATACCTGAATGGCGTATTCGCGACACAGTGGTTTAAACGAATTCGTACCACATACCAATAACCTTCCGGATAAAGTTCTGGCGACGATTCTAATATAATTCTGACAATTTTCCTACAAACGAATCGAGCATTGTTAGGATAAGTTATAATACTAGAAAATTCTTCAAAGCACTTGTCATTTAATACCCTACTCACCTCATTTTTACCCTTTAATATGCACATATTAATAGGATCTTGCTCCGAATACCATTCCAGTACCTGAAATGAACATCGAAATTAGACTCAGTTATTCCTGAAGTTCGTTATAATCAAAAACAACGATTTAGGTTTACCTGATGCAGTGAGAGATCAGCAGCACTCACGTTGTAAATGGCATTGCTGAAAAAAACAATAATTTTAATCACATTAATAATAATAACAACAATACCTAATAATAATTTCTTATGTACATTCCAGAGATCTGAAATTTCAAATGTGGGTATAATTATAATTCAATCGAAGATGAAAACAATATTTGATTACAAAACCACATCGCCGTGACAAGTAACCCTGGAATGTTACAAATGAAACCAGCCTTGTAGGTTTTGTAAACAAGAAACAACCGGTCTGCTGGTTTCTTCTAATTTGACCTTGACGAGTAAACCGGCAGCGTCGCTAAATAAACCTGTTTAGTGGGTTTTGTAAACGAAAAAAAATCTGTTCAACTGGTTTTTCTGATTTGACCTTGACGAGTAAACCGGCAGCGTCACTAAATAAACCTGTTTGATGGGTTTTGTAACCTTAACGGGTTTCTTCTGATTTGACCTTGACGAATAAACCCGCAGCATTACTAAATAAACCTGTTTGACGGGTTTTGTAAGCAAAGAAAAACTTGTTTAAAATCCTTGTAAGTCACACATGTAGGTTTGTATGTGGGAGTCACACTTGGTGATATTCACTAATATCTCATTTTATTGAAAAAAAAAAAACAGTTGTAACAGCCTCTGGTTGCAATTATTTTGCTACTAATTATACAAGCACCCATTTCAAGTGAAAATAACGTTCAGTTAACATTTTGCATACCTTTGTTTGTAAGGGGAAGTTCAAAATATTGTAATTAAACCTATGTATTTTTATTTACTTTTTCCAAATTCAAACATGCCTAGCTCATTTAGTTATTGAGATAAACAAATTGTGTGTACTACATTTTTGGTCACATTTCTCCCCCCCCCCCAAGGATCCACCATTTTATTCGGTCGTATAAATTTTTTTTTAATTTTTTTTTTGTAAATTGGAAATTTTTTGAAGAATTGTATAGCCAGCAAATAAATTGTCAGCAAATTGTACCAACCGGCAAACTGCCCTCAAAATTTTTCCGCCCAAAGGATCCACCATTTTATTTGGTCGTATAAATTTTTTTTTATTTTAATTTTTTTTTTGGAAATTGGAAATTTTTTGAAAAATTGTATAGCCAGCAAATAAATTGTCAGCAAATTGTACCGACCGGCAAACTGTCCTTAAAATTTCTCCCCCCCCAAGGATCCACCATTTTATTTGGTCGTATAAATTTTTTTTTATTTCAATTTTTTTTCGTAAATTGGAAATTTTTTGAAAAATTATATAGCCAGCAAATAAATTGTCAGCAAATTGTACCGACCGGCAAACTGCTCCTAAAGGTTGAATGTTTGAAGCGCTCCTCCGTTGAGCCACCTACCCAGTGGCGTAGAAAGGAATTATGCACCGGGTGATTCAAAAATATGCGCCCCTACCCGTCAATTTTTGTACAGTTTAAAATTTAAATTCGAAAAAATTGTAGGCTGCATATGAAACATTTTCTTTATTTAATACATGTTAGGCAGATACTTCAAAAAAAAAACCACACACAAATGAACGGTATCAAGAAGTAACAAAAATTAAACACTTATTTTACGACTCTTAACGTCGGCAAATTTATCAATTACATCGTCGAAATTGATAGTTTTTACCTTTTCTCCTTCAATGCTTAAAATCCCTAAATCTGATAACCGATTTTGACCCATTGTCGAGCGACGATAATTTTTTATTATTTTTAATTTGCTAAAACATCGTTCACAGGACGCTACAGTAACGGGTAATGTTAAAAATATTCTGTATAATATGTTTAAATTCGGATAAATTACATCAATTTTTAAAAGGCAAAATTTTCCGTAGATCTTTGGAAAAGCATTACAGCGTTCCTTCGTTTTAGTACCTTTTTTTGATGGCGAAGAATTGTAATAATCGTGAATTCGTAATCAATAATTTACGAATTTGAAAATTGTGCGCCCCAAAAATTTGTGCGCCCGGGGAAATTTCCCCGTGAGAAACGCTAAAAGTTCAAAATTAGTGAATTTCGCTAAAGGTGACTCGGAAGGGTTAACTGGTTTTTTTTCTGATTTGACCTTGACGAGTAAACCCGCAGCATTACTAAATAAACCTGTTTGACCGGTTTCGTAAGCGAAGAAAAACCTGTTCTACTGTTTTTTTTTCTGATTTGACCTTGACGAGTAAACCCGCAGCACTACTAAATTTACCTGTTTGACGGGTTTTGTGAACAAAGAAAAACCTGTTTAACTGGTTTTTTTCTGATTTGACCTTGACGAGTAAACCTGTTTGATGGGTTTTATAAACAAGTCGAAAACCTGTCCAACTGATAATTCGATCGTTGTTTTTGCACAAATCTTTAAGGAATTTTTTTGTATGTACTTCTGCTCGAAAAGTTTGAACCTCCTTCCTCTTCATCAACTCTTTCTAGATAAACTTCCTTACATAAGATTAAACCTTTGCTTTTTTTTTGTTTTCAAGTTGCTTTTGTAAATTAAAATGATACATTTGAATACATCTCTCCCCAAACTTTCAACTAGCTCGGGTAAAATTTTGACTTGACCATTTCCACGTCCACATAGAGAACCCCCTCCTCACCTGAGCATCCCATCTACTCATCTAAATAATCTCCTATCTTTAAATAAAAATAATTCCATCCAGAGTTGGGATTTTTTTCAATCAAGGACATAAAGTAAAAAGCTAAAGCCCTTTTATACGCAGTACTTGGAAATATTTCAAGATCAGAAAACCAGTGCGGAGTTGATAATTCGAGAAAATTGCGTTTTACTGTCGAAACAGAAATTCTTCATATTTCTTCCGAGTCGTTAACATGGTGAGAAAAAATCATTACGACGCAGCCTCAAGGTTATACACGTCTTATTTTCCCTTTTTTCGCTGAAAACGGCCTACGCCATTTATTCAGCTAGCACGGCGCTACTATACAATTCGGGCTCCGCCAAATATCGCGTGAATACAAATTGATATAGTGTACCTTATATTGCATTCCTTTACAAATATACCCTTTCGCGGTGGAAAAATTTCTATTCGACGACAAAATACAAATTCGCTGGGGCAAAATACCTACAAGACACGAACCACCACCGCGCACCACCACTACCTTAACATTGTAACTAGTCGCCAATAGATTGCAGGCAGCAGCCTCGCGAGTGTGGAATATTGCTCGCAGCACGACGTTACAATTGCGCTGGCTTGCGAAAAGAAAATAGGCTAATTTTGTTCGCAGTAGCAACGAATCTTCAACCGTTTCGAGTTGTATTTTTTCATCCATAAGAATCGTACTATTTACGTATTACATAACATCTTGCTTACCGTCCGGCGATCAGTAATGAATTTCCGTCTCGTACGACTAATTTGAAAAAATCTGTGTGCGTCGTATTGCCCATAAATCTATGCACATTGTGATTGCCTGCGAACATAAAATTGTAGAAATGTCTTATTATTACATGCACGAGCCATATACGAACACGATAAAAATTAGAACCCCATTGTGACGACGGTTTTACGCGGAAATCGAATAATCGACTTTTTTCGTAGTTAATAACAAAATCGACGCAATGTAGGTTGAATTAATTGAAACATGAAAAGCTAATAACGTAGCGATGGTATTCGCCGAAAATCACGTAAACGCTTCGATGTACTCGTATCCTTTCAACGTGAAAATTTTCCTCAAGAGAGAAAATTTTTTCAATTTAACGAGGCAGTTTCGTCAAGTTCGATATTCGACTGCTCACAGGCAGGCTGTAAACAGAGTTACTTTGAAGTGAGATCACTTCGATGACACAGATTCGATTTGAGACATTTTTAGAAGCTTGGCTGGGTCTGGGTAGAGGACAGAAATTTAAGCCTTGGTTGAAGTGAAATTGGACAGGGGACTTGGATCGTGGAGCTTTTTCAGCTGAGTTGAATCAATTTCTGAGTTAGATAGGACAGGCTGCAAACCGACTACATTTAAGATGGGACAGGTTCAGCGGCACGATCTAGTTTAAGACCGTCTTGAAGGTAAGACTGGGTCTGGGTTAGGGACGAGAATTGACTATTTGGTGAGACTTAGGTCGTGGGACTTTTTCAACCGGGTTAAATCAAGTTTTGGGCTCAGCCCCTGAGGGAGTTTTTCAAACCATCCTCGTTGACACAACAATATTCGGTGATTTTTCGCTATCTACTTTTCGTAGCCATGCTGTAGGCGTCCAGAGTGATTGTTTCATCGCAAATACAGATATGAACACCTACACGTTTCCAAACACATACGTCGCAAGTCCATAACGAGCACGGCATTAATTTCTAGTCTTACAGTAAATACCTTCTAAGAACTAAGAAAGATAACAAATGAACAGCGATCGATGTCGAGCCACTTCGTTTGTCTCGAATTCACCTTTCAACTGCGCACACATGTGTTCCATGTGCATCTTTCACACATTCTCGAGACTAAAGCTCAAAAGGATATTTCAAGCAGGCATGTGAGAATGCGGAATTATGAAATCCAGATTCTTTTGTCTTTGATATAGATTTCATGAAGCGTATCTAATGATGGAAGCAGTATGGGCTCAAACACGATACCGTAAAACGCATTTTATATGTAACACTAACTTCGCTAGTTGGGGGCTTCACCCCCAAATTCCCTCGTAATGCTTGCAACCCAACACTCTTTTTTTCTGTTCGTAGTTGTAACTCTCGGTCGTAATCGAAGTTACAAAAATCTTTTCAGCCTTTTGATCGAAATATGTTCAAAATTTGACGAAATTCATTTCGCTCGTTCTGGCGTGATGAGGTTACAAAGAAAACGGCCATCATTTTATGTATAACTTATAGATGGGGCACCAGTTGATTTTCGATTTTAATTTCACCTCGCGCGGGGTTTTGGGCCGAATGGCACGAAATTCAGTATATGTAGTTGGGAAGGGTATATCCGGAAGGTGGTTGAGTCAAATTTGTTCAAAAACGATTTTTTCGATATTTTTGATTTTTTTTTTTGAAAATTGAAGCCCCAAAATGGTAACGAAAGACGTGCCAAAACTAATTTTGAGTTATTTGAAAAAAACTTGTATTTTGACCAAAGAATACGTTGGTATTGAGAAAATTTAGCGCCTGCAATTATCGGCTTTTCCGTACACTTTTTTGCACCCCCTCCCCCATTTCGGGGCTAGTGAAAAAATACCTATCTTATAACCATGTAGGAGCGCGTAGCAAAATATGTTTAAAATTCCGACGAAAATCGGTTCGTTTATTTTGACGTGATGAGGTCACAAAGAAAACTGCTATCATAGAAGATGGATAAGTTGAGGTATGAATATTGCGCTTTGGAAATCCTTTGCATGGCCGCCCTTCGTGAGTTAGCGATGATTTCATATCAATTTTCCAAAAAAAATAAAATAAAGATAAAGAACAAAGAACGAAGGAAGAAAACGATCCAAGTTCTTTGGGAACGAACAAACTGAGAATGAGAACAGTGGTCGGTTGTTGTTTGCTCCCTGAACAGGAACGACCTTCATTCTCATAGCTAAGAACGTTCACGAACGAGAACGTTTCTTGTGCGTTCTTCCATCATTGTTTTTCATCCCCTCCACCGGATTGGAAGAGAGTGCTGGATCAAAATGGACATCAGATTTGAATTCTGCGCGTTCGAACCCCTCCCCATACCTATTTTTACTTCGAAATGTTGATTTTTTCATTCTTTCTCTCATACACTGGGGAGGAAGAGGGGTCTAGCTCAAAATGGACATAAGATTTGAATTCTACGCGTTTTAATCCTCCCCTACCAATTTTTTTTGAAATGTTAATTTCTTTATTCTTCTTTCCCCCTACCAGGGAGAGGGAGGGGTTTAGCTCAAAGTGGACATGATTTGAACTCTACGCATTTTAACCTCCCCACACCAACTTTTATTTTGAAATGTTGATTTCTTCGTTCTTTCTCCCTGTTGTGGTTACTTTTTGTGTTTTGAAATTTAATGATTTCGAAAATAATTGATCTGGCAAAATTATCTTGAATTTGAACGATGACGATTTCGGCGGATAGAACGCAAAAAACCCAAGTATTCAATATTCGAACATTTATTCACAAGTTACACTTATTTCAACGTTCTTGATATTCGTTAAAACAACCGATTCAATATTTGATATTAAATTTAACATAATAAATTCGGATATAATAAGAAACGTTTATCAGGAGGACTCGACGACGAATTAGTGACTCTTTCGAATAGTAGTTCGCTTATTGTCTTTTACTATACTTTCAAATACAATTGATTCTGCCGCGCAAAACTTCGATTTTGACCTGATTTCATTACGACACTCCCCTCTACCAGAGAGGGGGAAAGGTCTAGCTCAAAATGGACATGAGATTTGAATTCTACGCGTTCCAACCCTCCCACTAATTTTTATTTTGAAATGTTGATTTCTTCATTCTTCTTTCTCTCTACTGGGGAGGAAGAGGGATCTAGCTCAAAATGGACATAAGATTTGAATTCTACGCATTTTAACCACCCCCCCATATCAATTTTTTTTTAAATTGAAAAATAATATTTATTATACAATTTAACACAGATTTATTTTTTATATATTGATGACAGCTGTTTCCGCTTGGATAGCCATCTTCAGACTAACCGAATAACACAAGAAATTACTCTATAATACGTATATCCATCAAATTGCGTATAATTTTTTCTATTAAATTGGTCGACGGCTTAATTGCGTCGTTCAACACATTAAAACCTGTCATTTTATGCCTAGTTATTTCTATTTCCTCTAATGAGTTGAGACATCTCCCCTTTCCCTCGACGTGTAAAACTACGTAATTGAACTCTGAGGTATGGCCGTTTTCGAGAAGGTGATCCGCGAAGGTGGAGCGACCCCTATTAGTATGATTAAACGCAGATTTGTGTTCACTAATACGAAATTTAAGTGCTCTACCAGTTTGACCAATATAAATTGCACAACAAGTGTCACATGTCAATTTATAGACAACACTTTTTTCTTGTGGGGAGATTGAATCTTTATTATTTATGAGATGATTACCTATGGTATTAACAGATTTAAAAGCAAATTTTAACGGTATTGGTAACTGTGAGCAAGGTTTTATGGATTTTTTTAGAAAATTAGTGGCTTTAGTGGTTTTTGGACCTGTGAAATTAAATTTTTTCCAAATGAATTCATTTATTTCCGGGGTCAAGATAGTTACATACTTTTAGTGAAGAGGGCTAGTTTTCGTTTTCTAAGGAGTCTATCAACTACTGTAGGATGGTAGTCGTTATTATGAGCGATATGGTAAATAGTATCAAGTTCATTATCGTAATCAGTTTTAGATAAGGAGATGCGGAGTAAGCGATCAACAAGGAACCTTAGACCGGCTATTTTTTGGCTATGGAGGTGAACAGAAGAAGAGTTTATAAGCTGGTCTGTACAAGTTGACTTTCTATAAATATTAAATTTGAAATTGTTGTCGTGAATGGTGATAGAGATATCTAAGAAATTGAGTGACAGACCTCCAATCTCTAAAGTAAATTAAAATTCTTCAAAAATGGAATTGATATATTCATGAAATTTTTGTAACTCAAGGAGGGTACCCTTCCAGAGACCGATAATGCCGTTCACATACCGCCACCAAAAAGAAAGATTTGAGGCCAGAGGGTGACTCATAACAACAGATTCCAAGGCAGCCATAAATATCTCAGCCATTAGGGGAGCAATGTTGATTTCTTTATTCTTCTTTCCCTCTACCGGGGAGGGGGAGGGGTCTAGCTCAAAATGGACATAAGATTTGAATTCCACGCGTCCCAAAACCCCCCTAATAACCAATAAAATAATTTTGGCGCGCTGGCTCATGCAAATGTCCAACTGTGCGACGTATCTAGAATGATGCTCTATTTCCAAAATTTTTCCCATTTCGTTTGCTTTCATTCATCATCCCCATTTTCCCGTTTCCTTATCAAAGCCTCGCTACTTCGTGACACTTTTGTTTGCATAAACCCAGTCCCGAAGTACACCGATTATGTAGCTAGGTATCTAATATCTTCCAAGGAGATAGCACTCGTGAAAAGGAAACTTCAAGAGATGCTTTCATTCGTACGCAACTTCAGACCGAAGATATTACGTTATCATTTCAAACTCGCAAGTATCGAAATAGCGGTACCATTATAAAACGTAATACCAATTGCAAGTGGGTCACTATGACATTTTAAAGGAAAAAATTTAAGACGACGAATCGATTAGAATAGCCCGTATGTGTTTCTTGATATTTTTTTCTCTCCAGCAGCACAGCGGTGACATTACCTTATACACGTATCTCGAGAGAAATGATACTACTTATAAAAAATTATATTCGGTATCGAGTTGATGGTTTTTTGATAGTAAAATTTTTATGTTTTATCGATATGAACATGAACCTCCACACCAAAGTGGTAGGCTACACATCGAGAGAGTAAATTTCAAAAGACATAAAAGAAAATATCACTGTGGTCGCATTTCGTAGCGATAACAATGAACGAAGAAAAGGCCATAGCATAAATTTCCATTCAATTTCCATCATTCGCAATCGTTGTGCGTATTTATCGCTTGGCTAATTTACGATACAAATTTCACGATAAATAGCGCACGAGACGACCTAATGAGCTCGGCAAGAGGCAAGATTTGCATTGGACGATTCGAGGAGAAAATGAAGAATAACGCGGCCAGTATTTATCCAGGCCGTTCATATGCGACGATGGAGTATAGAAGACACGCCGATACTATGCGAGCAAACCATTTCCATTAAAATAAGCCACCGAATGCCAAGACTGCCGACCAAAATAAGAACAGAGGGCCGTGGGTTCCAGAGAAGGAGACGAAGCGAAATCGAAATTACGGCAGAAAAAGCCAAAGAGAAACGTGTGGCAGAAAAGCAGTCACCGAGTCAGCGAGTTATCATCCCTCTCGGGCTCACGGTTTTCTCTCGTCCGAACTCGTCGCTACGCCATACCGCGTATACGCCACGTAACGTAACGCAATATCGATCCTGTACCGCGCCGCCTCCGCGAACCTCGGTATCGCGCCACTCGCGCAAACTGTGACAATAATAATCGTTTTCCGCGTTCCGCGCCACGCGCTTCTTTTCACATGCAGTGCGGAGAGTTTTAAACCGTGTCTGCTTTCGTACTCGATGAATGAATGCACATTTAACGTTGACCGCATCCTTTTTCCACCGCGCTCTCGCAGTACCGCCTCGTACTCACACATACACACCCTCGCACCGATGGAAAGCTAAACGCACGCACGCACCCGTCCACCCATCCCCCGGCATCGTAGACGTTTACGCCACACCACCCTTAACCCTTAATCGTCTGTATTGCCGTCGCGGCCGCGGCGAACGCGGTGCGGACAGCGACGACATACGCGTACAGCGGTATACGCACGCACCACGCACGCACACTCACACTCGTCACAACTCGACGTACCTCTTTCGGCTTCTCCTTCACCACTCGCCACCCTCCTTTCACCCTTATCGTGCGCGCCGTCGTTTCCATTCCCCAATACAATATCCCCAGCACCGATTTCCTCTCCTGGCCTTTATACTACCACCATCTTAGTAAAAGAAACCTTTTTCGGTACTTTTGTTTTTGTTCTTTTTTTCATTCTTTTTCTTTTGTTCTCCCTTCTTTTTTCAACTTGGCTGGTTTGCTTTCTTTTCCAAACGTAATGGTTACGGTGCTCGGTGCTGCGTGTGCGACGATGCCCACCTTCTCCACTACTACGTCGCCGCCGACGTTCACTTTCGGCGAAAGCGTTCGCGTTATACGCGTTAAACGCGTTCAATCGCCAATTACCAAAGTCTACGTACCTCTGGTTCTCCACCTAGCACCTATACCTACACGAGGGCGGTTATCCGGCTATCGTCCACCATCTGCTGTTCAATTGACGCAGATGACAGCATGTTTCAACGCGCGACATCGATCTGCGGCCGTCGTACGTCACGCTTTGTCGAATCCGACATCCTGAAACGTTTCACAGTCGTCGCACGTGGTTAGATTCCCAGAGTCGCGGCGCACCCGCGACTACGACCGCCGTCGAAATGACATTTACATTCGCGCAAGAAATAAAATTACGATAATTCGTTCGAAAGGTGACAGACGTGAGTGTACTTGTATAGGTGCTCTATGTGCTGGTCGTCGGCACGTCCATGGTTTCTTCCAAACAACCTCTAGCTCGCCGTCTGTTTTTCGCCATACAACTCGAATAACTTTTCTTTCGCGAGAAGATTTAAATCGAATTTGCGGCGAAGTTCGATCACCAAGATGGAAAAAGTTGAGCTAACCAAAACTTTGTTTTTCTTCTCGCCCAATAACACAAGACTAAACTCGACGCGATAGAAAATTAGAAAATAATTTCATTTGCGACGTCGTCGATGCGGAATATACCGTACTACTCGATATTCCAGCGGCGGCCAAGAAACGATGAATTGCTTCTATACTAAGTTCAAGAACCATACGAGGCTTAGCCCGCAGCAGGGTGAAGTTTTCCTCCGAGCTACACTCGTGCGGTTATACATACGTAAGTATTGTCTCCCATGCAAATGAAATGGAATAACTCGCGCAGTAGGCGAAGTAAGACGTATACATCAAGCAGGGAAAAGATGAATGGAGATTTTCATTTTCGTTAAGAGAGGTGATGATGACTCATGTATGTTAATAACGCGTTCCAAAGGCGTCTCATATAAGCAGGCATGACGCAGCTTGATGGAAATAGCGTAAAAACCGCGCTCTGATGTCTGTGTCCTTCACAGGGTAACGATCTCGATAACATGACGAACAAGTATCCTGCGTCGTTGACGCATCAAAAGCATTTTAAAAAGAATTAAGAACACGTCATTGCCATTATTCGTAACTGGGCTTCTTTAGGCTTCTTCAAGCTTCTTTCCCAAACTCCTAAGACTACTGCAGGGGTCGGAGGCAATAGCCGATGATGAGAAATCAACAGAATGGGCCAACCGCGCCACAAACTGGGACAGGTCCCACGGGTATTTTTACACCCAATGAGGCGTGCTTGTTGGACTTCTATGGAACAGTAGTAGATGCAGGCAACAGCAAGGAGGCTGAAACAAGCCAAAGTACGTTGGTGTGCGGAAGCGCAACTGAGCTGGTGGCCAGAGTCCTTCACCTAGTAAAAGATGCTGAAAGAGGCAGGATAAAGTTCACCCAGCGGAGGAAGTAGGTAGCTAGGTACTCCCTCCTCCGATAGCCCCTGTTAGTACCTTGGGTGAAAGGGATCCATCCCTTACGTAGCTGGAGTACCCCCTCCCTCCCCAAATGATGCAGAAATGAGGTTCCAAGGGGAGTGCTGTTATGGCAAAAAAATACCTATTTTTTAAAAAAAGCTTCATTCTGCAAGAGTATTCTACTCCTTCGAGTGGGGCACCACGCCAACCCTCTGGTTACCCATCATTTGTGCAAGCACATCCAGCGAGAGTGGTATCTGCCTACACGGGCCTTCATCCTCTTTTTATATCTTTTTGTTGCCAACCTTTCCCAGTTCTGGTAGCCTATTGCTGTTCCGCACATACTGTCTGGTTTACCTTCATTGGCCATGGCCTCTGGCCCCAGCAGTAAAGTTACAGGATATTTGGGCTTCGAAGGCATCATTTGGCTTCTTTTTACTGCAGGCGAACCCTCCGGTTACCCATCGTTAGTGGAGGTATTTCTGGCCCCGAAGGTGGCTGCCTATATGGGCTTTTAGCATCTTTAACTTCTCTTTGCTTACCAATCAAATCGGTTTTCATCTTTCTCAGAGGTTCGGTCTCCTTGCGGCTGAGTTTGGCAGCAGGGTCTTATGTCTCGGACCTTCGAATTTGGGACCTGTTTCTCCATCTGCTCTCTAGGTCTTCAGCCGCGAATGTTGATCGAAGACTTACACAGCCCATAGCCGCAGCATCCGCTGGGATGCCCAACTAGCAAAGTGCGATCATGGTACATGCCCACCAGGAGGTCTCCAAATTTCCAGGGATACCACCCAAGGCATGTGTCATAGGTGTGGGACTGTGGGTCCACTAAGACACTCACCAGTGACTCCACCGATCTGCAGAAGACCTGATGATGACTCATGAGCGAGGGGTTGATGGACCATCATAGCCACTCCTTATGGTGGACACTGGGCAGTCTCATGAATAGTCAGTTGTGAAGATGTCCTATGTAGGAGCAGCGGAGTTTCCAATCGAAAAAAAGGCGGTATGAGGTCCTTGTGGATTTGATGGGGCTTTTTATATGAAGTGAGTATGTAGACTGGATATATTGGTGGTTCGTTGGTCTTCACATCTACAATATACATTTGGCACTCCCACACCCCGAGGGGAACCTCTGCACTCACTTCTGTCAGACGAATTCCTACACTAGACCTACAGTTTCATCCATACGATGTACCATTCTGGAATCTTAATCACTGTTGAAGGACTTGCACTCCCTTAACATGAGGGGAATCCGCATCACATTAAATTAATACTCGATCGTCTCCTCCTCCGCAACAAATCCTAATACATGAAATATCGAACTTTCGCTAATTACCTTCGATATGAAGACTCCTTCACCAACACCAAGTCTCTTTTCAGCCTACGTTTTCGCAATAATTCAGTTAATTTACATACAAACCACACATCTACGTTTTCCATCGAGGAAATCAACGTTTAATTTTAATTCCTGTACGTTCGACGATATCGTGGCAACATACTCGCGTAGAATTTCCGCAAATGCTAAAATTTCTGGCGTTATCTTCCCCCTATTTCAACTGCACAGCAGATACCATCGACGCAACGTATCATCTAAGCTACCACATACGACGGGAAACTACCCCAGTTGAAACTTATGACTTTCGAGCTTTTAACGAATTTTACCCAACTTCCATTATGATTGTGCAGTACGTCCGCGTCCGCTTCTTATAAGCTTTCGATAGAATATATTACGTATTTCATTTTTACGCGGTTATTTAACCAATTTTCTTGTTGTGGCAGTTTCCAAAACACGTAGCGACGTTTTTGTCGAAGTAGCAACGAAACCGCACCATACCGCGCCGACGCTTTGTTAATTCATCCTTCGACGTCTAAAAGCTCGGGGGAAAAAAGCGAAAAAAACGCGCACGGATGTTGATCCACGTGTCACTAATAGCCTTCCGAAGCAGCGAGTACACGCAGTAACAAATATGGGACATGGCTCGGCGTTGAGGTTTCGTTACGAGAATAAATTGTCGGGGTACACTGTACAGGCGGGCAAACGACGATATTACATATTGTACCCTCTTATATACGGCTCATTGTGCGAGATGGCAACGTGGCTGTACGAAAATTGTAATATTCGTCTGCAAACGACGTTTTAACGCTTTAACAACCAACCGAAAGCTGTACGCGTACCCCTTTTTTCCAGCAGCCGCCACATCCACGTAGCTTCTTTCTCCTCGTGTCGTCGCAATTTTCGAATAAATTACATTCGCCGATACGATACGCATCAACATCGCTCCAATCTTCGTAGCCTAATTTGGCCGTATTCAAATTTCAAGTGTACGCCGCCGAATCGCTTATCGAGGGTAATTCGAAACCCCCTGCCTGGAAGATGCATTCACCAATTCACGGCCGATACGACGATCGATTTCTCGCAAAACGAAAAGGCAAACACTCCAGCGGACGTAAAAATCACCCAACTAAATACATTCAAATTGAGCAAAGGGCTGATAAAGGGCGAACGTAATGGTAATCATAGTCTAAGCTTTTATTGGCTCGGCGAAGCGGCTGATTTTTGACGATGTCGGAGCAAAAGTAATCAACGTTTCGTATCCGTTGCTATTTCGATGCTCGCTATGATTCATACGAACGCAGAAAGAAAACGAGCGGAGACAGAGAAGGAGAAAAAAGCGCCGCAGAAAGAAAGGGAGATATGGAAAAAAATTACATATTGCTACATACGTAGGGTTGCTAAGAAACGGGATGAGTAAAGTAACCGCGGCTACAAACGAGTAATACGTTACGTATACGTACTACGTATACATTGTATCACCCTCTCCTTCTCGCTACAGCTCGCTCACTCGCTAGCTTTTACTACATATTCACCATGTAACGCGTATCCACATCCACTATCCGCTATATACGCAATATACTCGTACATCTACATATACGATACGTACCAAAACCATACTACATACTACATGCAGGCTAAGCGACGCTATAAAAACTTATTGATTTTTTATTCGTTTGATGGACCAAGTTGAAGAAAGTAAAAGTTACACCGCGTCCAAAATTTCCAACTTACACGTCCGATGTCACACGTACACCGTGACGTCATTCAGTTCTTAATACCATCGTCGACTCAATCGCCCACTAATTACTACAGCTGCACGAATAACCATCGTTTACAGTAGCTCAACATTTCTTACCTTAAACGTCACCTTCATCGGGAGGATTTACCAATCGACTAACTAGTTCGTGAATAAAAGTCGACCCTATTTCGAGCCATGTACGAAAACTTTACGATGAAACTTTCGCCACTGATATTACCTAACCTAACGAAAGTAAAACTTTTTCATAAAATGGCAAAAAGCAAAAGAACAGATTATATCTTCCGAGTAGTTAGTACACGAATTCTGTATACGTTTAAAAGAAACAGATTTCAAATTTTCTCATTTTAAAGTTTGTCGCCGTGAAAAGAAATTTATTAACATCCGCGTATCAAAGTACACGTCACCGCTACACAGTACGCGACATTTAACCTAGAACTGCCATCAAACGAACTAATACGGGTCAATTTTCACAATAAAACAAGATGACCTTGACCATCGAACCTGAAGCACCGCGATAAAAACCCATTTGACGGTTTTTTTTCGTTTGAAACTCGTCCTAGTCAACTAACGAACCTGAAATCCGGTATAAAAACCCGTCAAACAGGTTTTCTCTCGTTTGAAACTCGCCCTAGTCAACTAGCGAACCTGAAATCCGGTATTAGAAACCTGTCAAACAGGTTTTCTCTCGTTTGAAACTCGCCCTGGTCAACTAGCGAACCTGAAATCCGGTATAAAAACCCGTCAAATGGGTTTTCTCTCGTTTGAAACTCGCCCTAGTCAACTAGCGAACCTGAAATCCGGTATTAGAAACCCGTCAAACAGGTTTTCTCTCGTTTGAAACTCGCCTTAGTCAACTAGTGAACCTGAAACCCAGTATAAAAACCCGTCAAATGGGGTTTCTCTCGTTCATAACATGAATTCATTTAACAAGCAGTCGTTTCGAAGATGCTTCAGCTTATAAATTGAGACTATTATAGTTCTCTCGTTTGAAACTCGCCTTAGTCAACTAGTGAACCTGAAACCCGTTATAAAAACCCGTCAAATGGGTTTTCTCTCGTTCATAACATGAATTCATTTAACAAGCAGTCGTTTCGAAGATGCTTCAGCTTATAAATTGAGACTATTATAGTTCTCTCGTTTGAAACTCGCCTTAGTCAACTAGTGAACCTGAAACCCGTTATAAAAACCCGTCAAATGGGTTTTCTCTCGTTCATAACATGAATTCATTTAACAAGCAGTCGTTTCGAAGATGCTTCAGCTTATAAATTGAGACTATTATAGTTCTCTCGTTTGAAACTCGCCTTAGTCAACTAGTGAACCTGAAACCCGTTATAAAAACCCGTCAAATGGGTTTTCTCTCGTTTATAACATGAATTCATTTAACGAGCAGTCGTTTCGAAGATGCTTCAGCTTATAAATTGAGACTATTATAGTTCTGTAATTAACAGTTTGTTTTTATCCTTTTTTCAAAAAATTGTTTTTTAGTATTTGATCTTGAATTCTTTCGCTCAATTCCGTTAATTAGATTTTAATTTGTGGATTTTTTTCGTATATTTGTAGGTTAATTATGTCGCATCAGATTATTCTCTCTTTTTTGTTATGTTCCTGAAAGGTGAAAAAGTCTGCCTTTTTTATTTATGTGCTAAGTAAGTACCAACTACCAAGTTTTCAAAAAAATAACTTTATAGTGAAAGAACAAAAAAAACATTATTCTAACTTCTTGTTAGTCTCGTGGGAGCACTATTGTATTATCAATACCAATTTGAAGATGAATGGAGGAGAAGGTGGACCACAATTCCCTCCCTGTCAGCGATTTTTTAAACAAAGTTTTCAAAAATTTCACTGCTAATTAAAGGTGTAGGCGTAAAACTTCCCAAAACAGATGAAAACCATAGATTTTTACAACAAAATTCTTTCATTTTCTATTTAAAATAATTATCATTTTGTTAATATTTTTTAAAGACTGAAGCATTGAAATTTTTTCGAAAAAATATCAAAAAAGGAATAAAATCTTGAAAGAACTCAAATGAGGAGTTTTTTTGCACGTTGAATTTCTTTCTCAGTCACGTTCTAGATTTTCGATTCGGTACTTTTTCTTTCAGAAAGTATTTCTCAAATCTTTTTTTTGTTTTTATTCGATTCTTAAACCCCTTGGCCGAACTTTTGGAACTGCCTAGTTCTATAAAAAAGCTTAAATTGAAGAGAATCTTGTAACTTTCGCAGTAATATTGCGAAATTGTGACGAAATTTGAAAAGATTCAAAAAAATTGTCGATATCAAAATTGTCGTTTATTAAATTTCTAACAACTTTTGCCTCGAACGTTTTCCCCTCAAATCTCCCCAAGCCTCATAAAAACGCCCCAACTGAGTTATTTTTTTACGATGCCAGCAATATGGTGAAATTACATCGAAATTCGAGGAGATACGAAAAAACTTTTTATTACGAAAAACATCCCTCGTTTAATTTCCAACAACTTTTGTTTCGAAAATATTTTCTCAAGTCGCCCCAAGCTTCATAAAAACGCCCCAACTCAAAGCATTCCTTATAAATTGTGGTTTGCCATTTTCAACGCATGCCACGAAATTTTATATTCACAAATTTTTTTTTTCGAGAAAGAGGATAAGGAGGAATGAAGGAATATGTGAAATTTCGGGTTCTGTAGGTGCATAGCATACCGCATACTACGTATGAATAGCTGTGTAAAATTCTTAAAATAGACCTTTCTTCGGGTCTTTTTTCCAACGAGTTGATTTGAAAATGTACAAATTATTCAATCGCATTCGATTGGCTGACAAAGCGTACAAAACGATTGATGACTTCTCGTATCGTGCGAGTTTTTACCAAATATTTACAAAGATTTTACATAATTTAAAGCTTAAAGTCATCTCAAAAATAAACTAATGACGTCAACGTGATTAACGAATACGAAAAATCCATTCATCGTAGCAAATGTGTAAACACATCCGCTAATGGTATTAACATCACACACATCCAGCACATTTCTGGGAAACTACAAAGACGAAATGAGCCCATCGAAACGACACATTTGGAAACCAAGTTTGAAAAATTGAAACGCGTATAAATTATCAACAGGGGAAAAAAATTCCCAAACAATATTCGCAAACTATCACTCAACTTGTTCGTTTACTGTCAAAAAGGCGAAAAAAATACACGCGTCAATTGAAAAATTGAATTTACCATATTCCCATGGCGAGTATAATAGGAAATAAATTCAAAAAAATACGCCCGATGTTAGAAAAATACGAAAATTTCTTCAAGGTTCGATACACGATACGAATTCGAATTGCGAATCGAGGACTGAAACGTCACCGCGGCGCTACCAACGCTAACGTTACATTTTTGTATAACTTGTCAAATCAAGATCGGATTTTAAAAGAGATTCGCAGCATTATCCCGTTTTCGTACTTTTTTTTTTCTTCACAAATTGGAACGAAATCAACGCGTTATAACGAGGAATATAATTTTAATGACTTTTCTTCCAAAAAGTAATCTACTCGCCAATTTTTCTCATTTTTTGAACAGCAGATATTTTCCGTTAAACCTTTCTCTTTAATGACACATCTAAATATTTCATCATCTACCCTAAGCGGCTGTCTATCATACTCTAGGTAAGTAGGTAATTAGGTATCCTTTAATTTTTGTTTCATTTTTTCTCATTTCTACTATATTTTCATTTTTTTTTATTCGCTTCCAAGTCATCACCTTGAATTCACGAATTGTTGATAAATTAATTTCAACTTAATCGGCTCAAATAGATATATACAAATATATTGGAAACGATTTCGCCAACAAATTGCGAAATAAATGAAAAGCAAACGGACCGTTTTGGAAGCCGATACAAAAACTAGCCGAATAAGCATTTCGAAGCAAAATACTCTTGGCGAACAAGCACAACAAAGTTTATCGATTTCGAGGAGGAGAAAAAAAAGAAGAGTAAACTATAACGAATCGTATTAAAATGGCAGAAATTCAAAAAGGGATATTCGAATTCTATTCATTTAAGAGAATACTTCTATTATAGGGGTTGCACAACCGGAGATAACTTCCCGTTGAAATTATTCATCATTACGAGTTTTTCGGCGTTTTCACTACCTGTATTGCGTGTTTCCTCGACCCCTAAAAACATGGCATACGATCGTTTGACAAAAATCGCCAAAGGCCAGATTCGGTCTTTTTGTTGAAAAAAAATGAAATTAATATGGTAGTTAGGTACTATTGAGGTACGTTCATGACCAAAATTTTGGACCCCTACTGCCACTACTTTTTGAGAAAAAAATTCCTAACTGAAAAACAGAGGAATTTTTTCCTCAAAAAAGGTAAGAGGGGAGAGGTTGAAATTTTGGTATGCAATAGACCATACATGGTCCATACACAGAAATTCACAACCCCCCAACAACATTTTACCCCACCAAAATACGTTTCTTGAATTGTTCTTTTTATTTAACTCAATGGCACCGCTGAGTGAAAAATCTGAAACTTCGGTGATAGGTGCCCTTTTGACCCCAAAATGATATAAATATTTTTTCAAAATTTTCACTTACCTGCGCCATGTTGAAAAGTGATGAATTCAAGAGCGCGCGCGGTCATCTGCATTTTCCACCGTGCGGTAGCGCTTCGTTCGTAACAACGCGCGATGTTAGGCACGTTACTACGTGAAACGACGTATCGCGCGTTGTTACGAACGTTGCGCTACCGCACAGTGGAAAATGCAGATGAACGCGCGCGCTCTTGAATTCATCACTTGAGCAATTTTTTTCTCGAAATCTACCAATTTTTGGGTCTTTGGCTATATAACGTATTTTGTTATAAATAACTTGAAGATTGTTCTGCGATTTTTTTCGAGTCGAAAAAGTCGATTTTTATACGTTGTTTTGAATTTTCAACATGATTTCGTTTAGCGAGAATTTTAAAACATCGGTTTCAAGTACCTTTTTGATCCCAAAATGATATAAAATTTTTAAAAAATTTTCACTTGGTGGAAACGTGGTGAAAAACTGAAAAATCTTGTAAAAATCGACATTTTTACCTCGAAAAAAATCGCAGAATAATCCTTAAATTATTTATAACAAAACACATTATATAGCCAAAGACTCAAAAATCGGTAGATTTCGAGAAATAAAAAAAATTGTTCCAGTAATAAATTCAAGCGTGCGCGCGGGCATCTGCGTTTTCCACTGTGCGGTAGCGCAACGTTCGTAACAACGCGCGGTGTTAGGCACGTTACTACGTGAAACGACATATTGCGCGTTGTTACGAACGAGACGCTACTGCACGGTGGAAAATGCGGATGACCGCGCGCGCTCTTGAATTCATTACTTTTCACCATGACGCAGGAGAGTGAAAATTTTGAAAAAATATTTATATCACTTGGGAGTCAAAAAGGCATCTACCACCGAAGCTTAAAAACTTTCACTCAACGAGGCCATAGTAAAATAAAAAAACAAGTCAAGAAACGTATTTTGGTGGGGTAAAATGACGGTGGAGGGTTGTGAATTTTTTTGTATGGACTATACATAATGGTCTACTACATACCAAAATTTCAACCTCTCCCCTCTTACGGTTTTTTAGAAAAAAATTCCTCTACTTTTCAGTTAGGAATTTTTTTCTCAAAAAGTAGTGGCAGTAGGGGTCCAAAATTTTGGTCATGAACGTACCTCAGTAGTACCTAACAACCATATTAATTTCATTTTTTTTCAACAAAAAGACCGAATCAGTCTGCTTACCCGGTTATGGCCTTTTCTGGCCAAAATATCGACGTCGTTTTCGCGACAAACCGTTACCTAACTCTTATCTGGAGAAATTTTTCATTTGTACGTTTTGTTTTTCGAATCTCTCGCGATCTAAAATATCTATTAAGAACACGAGATCCGAAAAAAGTCGAAAAAAATAAGCATAAAAAGGAAAAAAAAATCAATATCGAGCACGGTACATAGATAAGGTAATGACGGAAAAAGAAGGAGAACGACGGCACCGTTAAGCTGTATTTTCGTATCTTTTCCAACAGCCAACACGCGTACGCGACATTACTTCCAACGGCTGTGTGGCAATTTCTTATCGAAAATAAGAAAAACACCACCCGAAGGGAGGCGAGTGAGAGAAAAAAAAGGCTAATTTCGCCACATTTTTAACCTATGAATGGTGGTTCTTTTGAGAATTGAACTTTTATCTTTGGCGATTTGGGATTTTGAGACTCTTATTACGGCGAAATATAGCGAACGTCATTTAGAACACACTACGTGCTTCGATTTAAACAACTCGATTCACGCACAATTCTAGTTACCGATCTAGATTAGGTACTCGGAATAGTTCAACTTGACCGATCACCTTCCTTTATCTCGGAAATTAACCTTTAACATAGTTTTAGGTTTTTATTCTTACTAAGTACTTTGCTCATAGGCGACCGAGACGTGAATAGAAATGGCCGCAATGAATTATTCGTCATTTACGCTACGTTTCACCGAGTGAAGAATTACCTAGGCGATCTTTTCTTCTTTTTGGCGTTTAATTTGTGACCATATCATTTATAAATTTACGCTCGAAGGGTTAAATATAAATGCTAAAACGGTATAATACGCGTATTACGCGATTACCAGATATTATAGGTTCAATTATAAGAGTAAATTTTCAGCTTACCTAAAACGAAGTTGATTTTAGCTTGTTCGTTATCTTGCCACGCTGTTTGGCCACCGTGAAAGCTCACCAAAAAAGTAAACAATACAGCCGACAGATACGACATGATAATACGATGTTGAATTCACGCAAAAAACTCGACGTCAAAAGCACTGCATCTCCGACTGATGAAATGACTATCGCGAATGCACCGATAAATGCAGCGTGTATGGCCGCATTACTCTTCACTGGCTTCGTTGCAACTTAAAAAAATTCGAGCACACGATGGTTGTCGTAATGAGAAGAAAAAACTACAAAAATCAAAATACAACGCAGACTGCAAACTCCGCAGCGAGAAAGATTACAAGATGAAACACAATTAAAAACACCAAACAAACGACTCTATCATTAGCGCGAAATTACCTCGTCGAGTGAAATATTTACGTTAACGAAAGAAAATAGAGAAATAAATACAAAACAACAATAACAATTACAAAAACAACAACGAAAAAAACAATAAATTTATCGCGTTAAATGCATTAAAAATTTCAGCGACAGGGCTAGACGTTGGAAATTTTCAAAATGAGGGCAATCACCATTCGCTAGACGATGTTTCTCCTCACAAGTTGCGCAACCGCATCGTACACGAGACGCGAAACACTTGCGCGCAAAGATTTTCCTTTACCCCGTCGTAATTACGCCTCGCCCGAAAAGCTTTCGATCCTGCAACAAAGAGAAAAAAACAAACTGATTAAAGCTTCGCATCGTCCAAACAACCGAGCTTTTACCCATAATTACCCAAAAAATATACGACACGCTAATTGCGCGCTATTTACATTACGGCCCTTTTGATTAGCATTTCTTTTTTCTATTCGCCTTTTTTTCCCCATCAAATACCGACCATAACGCTCGAATAATCGCGATTTATAGCGTGATTTAGCGCGAAAAAAACCAAAGATTAAACGTTTCGAATAAACGAAGATTATTTTATTAAGATTTTCGTGTAGTAAGCGGTATTCGTAACGATGTATCATTTATGCATCGTCGAGTAGTGAGTACACGAAATACGTAAGTAGCATTGAACCTTGCGCCCTAAGATGAGATTTCTAATAAACGATTCCCTTGTATTTCACTATCGAAAAGTTCGTCTTCCTGGAAGTAATTCCATTTGAATAAGTGTTTATGATATTGCAAAGAACAGCGCATTATAATCTCGAAATCTAATAAAAATATAGGCGAGAAAGGTTAAAAATTCCGATTCAATTCGGTAATGTAGTAATAACTAGGTAGAGGTACATAGACAATACTTACCAACAAAACTATCTCACTGTAGACAAGTTTCTAGGGAAAAAGTGTTTTATCAATATTCATTACCGTACTTTGAACTTCTACAGGAAACACGTTAGATATCTCACACTCGCTTACTTCTAAAACGTACCGTACCTTACCTACGAGTATGTAATGTCTACCCAATACTTATTCATCGATTTGAATGAATTCTCAGTTCACCACACTCTCACCGTCTCACTTCGCGAGTTATTTATCCACTTAGAAAGATGATTATAATTTAGATATTCGCATAAAACACGAGCACAGAGAAATTGATGTTGAATCGATGACCATCTTAATACTGAAGCTTCGCAATAAATTTAGGATGAAACTGAACATACTTGATTTTGATATCTGAATCAATCATCTTGAAATTTAACAAATTCAAGAGTAACATCATAAGTACTTCATATGGCGTGAAACAGAACAACGCAGATAATATGATGTGTAACCGGATATTTGGATATACGTGATAGCTTCTATCTTAAGTATATATAAACGTCGACTATTGCAGTAAATAAATTGAACAATTGTACTTACACGAGTAAACCTTGTAAGACATCATAGATCGAAATGTATTCAGATACAATTTGCGATGAGCACTTCCACGAAACTTGTATGTGTTCGTATAATTAATTAATTAATTACAAATTTATAGAACGGATATGCGGCACAAATGTTCAAAACAGATGAGATGCGGTACGCTACATAATGCATGCATATACACAAGGGTGAGGACTTCGAAAAAACTTCTAAAATCACAAGCGAGTAAAACTTGAACGAAAAATGCAATGTAGAATTACACTTCTACTAAGTATAGACGATTACTCATCAGTCATCATCCATCAATTACAATAGAAACACTTAATTTTTAACCGAGTTCAATAATCGACCGAGATAAACGTTTATCTTGAACTACCCAAACAAACTGCCGATGTTGGGAGTCTACTAATCGGAAGGGGTCGGGAGGAGGTCGATGGAGAAAAATGCGATGACTGTAAACGAACTCATGGATGATTCCGTCGATTCCAGGAATAATTCATGTTTTTTATTTCATTCGGAATAATTTGTGGAGTTGATTCATCAAGTTGAGATGAAGGTGTGCGATATTATAAATCAGAATTACCATCTTGAAATTTACGTTTTTGTTGAATTTAATTCGGACGGAATAAAAATGCTAAATAACGCAGGTTTTGATTCATTCGGTCATTTCATTCTGAAACACAGGTCGTGGACGGTGGAACTGAAATAACACATTGGAAATTGTTTAGCCTTTGTTTATTATATTTATTTATTTATTATTCGTTAGTCAATGTTACTTGAAGTATTGAAATTTAGGTGAAAATAGTATCATCATTGAGGTCATACCTTCTATTTGTATATTTCGTGAAGCAACTATGCAAGAAAATGAAGTGAAAGAACATTACATACGTTGAACGAAGCTTAAAAATGGAAAATTGCTAGGTTTCTTCTTTGTTCGTATGAAATTAAATAATACAAGAAGCAATTTACAAAGATTACTTCTACTTGCATGTTCTTCTGCACAAAGAATTAATTTCCTCGACTTTTAACATTCAGTTATGGAACTGTTTCAGTTTCCTTGAAGAACTTATGTTTCGATATTTACGGCTTTCCGGTGTTTTATAGAAACAGAAGCCTCTAAGTGGAAGATTTATCCTTTTGAAAAAATCATCAGATACACCATTTCATACAAAGAATATTTACATAAAATTTATTTCTGTGATAACAAAAGAAAATGAGATTGAAAATAATTATTTTTTTTACGTAAATACTCCTTAAATCTAAACAGTATAATAAAACACACTACAAAATATACATATGATAACCTACCGATAAGAAAATATAACAATACCCAAAAATATATATGTAAGTATAATATATATTCATAAGAAAGACAGATTCTTCAACGAGAGTAATAATACGAGTAATTTAATAATTCAAAAATTTTAACAACTTGTTACGATATAAAATTTATTTGAAACATTTCAAATAAACTATCACTAGCGACAAAAATGCCACAGCACAGAAATACGTTTAAAATAAGCAGCTGTAAAAGAATTTAAGTAAACAATAGTTTAAATGTTCATTAAAATTCATAACATTTAAAGAATTCAAAAATGCCAATTATGGGCATTCACGCGAATTTTACGATAAAAGTGATTAGGTACATGTCTGAATTTCTCGCTGATGAATATTTTATGACACCGCTAAGCCTGCTTTCATTCTACATTTTTCTAACAACGACCTGAGCATTAATCTTTTACGAGATAGAGCGCGTAATTGCTTAATGAACACGTCCAGATCGATTACTCCTCTTCTTAGCGCTTCTCCGATGTAGTAAATAGTGTCTTCAGTGGCAGCATCTTCGCAATGTGTGTTAAGAATTCTAATAAAAAAAAAATAACGCGAGTATAATTTTACGGAGTTGATAGACGACAAATTTAATAAAATTTTACGCACTGTTTATACAACGGTGTTGTGGTAATTACAGCATCGTCAACGTCCACGTCTTCTTCAGATGATAATTTCTCGATGGTTTTTTCCAATTCCACTTCTTTTTCTTTCAAAAGCTGTATTTTTTGCTCTATACCTTGCTGCAATAACCATTAAATACGTTAGAGCAAAAAAGTAACATCGGTATTCTTCGTTATTAAAATATTCAAACTTTTTCTTTGTCGAGATTTTCCAACATGGAATCTAATTTATTTTTTCCTTGATTTAATTCACGTTGTGTTTGCAGTAAAATTTCCACTTCTTCTTGACAAAGAACAGTTTGCTCGTTGATTTTACGTCGTATTTTATCTTCAATAGCGGACATCAAAGAAGCGCGTATATGTTCTTCGGTGATAGTACCGGTGCTATTCTGAAATCGCGAAAGCAGCGTTAAAACAAATGATAATTCTCATGTATTAATGAAATAACTTACTGGTGAAGAAGCCGAAGTAGCTAAACTGGATTGCGTTGATGGGAACGGTGAATACGGTAAATTTGAAGACGATGAAGCGGGATAAGGAGTGGAAACAGCAGGTGAAGGAGGATAAGGCGGGTAATTTGATGGCTGTGCAGGACTAGGAGTAGTCGCGGTGAATATGTTACTTTGAGGAGGATATGGCGGATACGCCGACGGGTAATGCTGGAAACTATTCGAAACGTTTGTTTGAGCTGTCGGATACGGCGGGTAAGAAGAATTTAGAGGATATGGTGTTACACCAGTAGCTGGACTTGCAGTGGGGTTCATGTAAGCTAAAAATATCGAATATTACAAAAAAATACAACGTGAGCATTAATTTTTGATGGTTTCTTACATTGAGTAGGATATGGAGTAGTCGCAGCAGTTTCGTGTTTTGGTTTAGCAAATACGGGGGGACAATCGCTAAACGCTTTAATCATTACTCCGATGAGGTCTAATAAATTTGACGAATTCTGAAAAGGAAGAAATCACTGAAATGTTTAAGTTTTGAAACCCAAACACAATTTGAATGCTTTACTCACTGAAGACCAATTATGCAAATAAGGCAGATAAACTTTCCCGCTGTGATCCATAAACATGGAAGGTTTCAAAGACATGTCTGCAGTTGGTTTAACGAAACATATGGGAGCGTGCATGGGATGCGTATCCATTAACCATATACATACCGGAATATGATAGGTTTTACCTGAAAATTATGAATAAATTATGTTAATTTTATGAGTGCTACATTTCGATCAAATAATTTACGCGATTTACCTTTATATGGCACCGGAACAGTACCACTCAAGTTGAATAATTCTTTTTTCAAACCATTTGAGAAAACTAAAAAACGAAAATTTAAACTTAGTCCGTATTTTACGTTAGACAAATTCTATTCCTTTACTGACCGAATTGCTCTTCTTTCGCTACCAATCCTTGATAAGTTTTCCTTACTTTCAAGATATCACGATACGTTGCGTCGGAATTTTGATACTGTAAAGAATGAAATCAATCATTACAAAATAGGAATGAAGGAACACCTATGGTGATGTAATGTTCACAAAACATATGAATCTTACGAAAAAATCAAATAAACATGTAACTTACTTTATAAAGACACTGTTTTAATCTTTCATCAGACATATTACAATGTATAAGACCCCTAGTGAAATGCGAATTCTAAAATAAAACAATGGTAACAAAACAAAATGAAAATAATGAAATCCAAATAAGTCGGTATACAATTAAATAGCTAGCGAAACTTACTATTGCAATACGAAGAAACAGAAAGATTGCCGCTTCAGTGCAGAAAAAATACGAGTAAGAACGACTTATTTAAGGTATTTAATACATTAAATTAATAAAACATCATCGCACAAAACTTTAATTATTATACTTCATATTTTTAATTAATAAAGAATTGATAAGAAAAGAACAGGTGAGTCAACAGTCAACCAGTCAACATGTCTGTCAACAAATTAAGAATAGTTCAACCTTGCTCAACACCGAAATTCAGTATAACCAACGTGAAACAAGCAATTGACAATCAACATGAACAAGTAACGATACCATTAACCAAACCAAATCGCTAACGTTACACGTCACTCTATACGTCACTTCACTTAAATTTTTTAATTTCAGTAAATCGAGCCGGTCTTAAGCTTTTGGTTTTGATGAAGTGAAAATCGAAAAATCAATATATTTAATCACTTACCTCTCACAGAAAAGCTTTTTCCTTCCACATATTGATTCGTTATTAAATTTCAGAACTTTCTGTTTGTGAATTGTGATGACGATGACTTCACTATTGTCTTAGAGCTTTAACAAACTTTACCTTTTGCCATGATTCCATATAGCAATTGAGTTTACTACGTAGAAAGACCTGACACATGAATGAACAATATCATCAATTTAAAAATAACTAGATACAACTACATTGGAATGTAAATATGGTTTATTCTACTCTCGAACACCTCAATTTTCGACAAGCCTCTGTTCTACGATCATCTTCAGAAAACATAATAACAGTTTAGAAATAATCAATACACTTCAATATAAAATAATTCATTCTCACAATCGGTTATAGATTGAAATTGACTTGCTACAAGCAATTAAGTATACATTGAAATACCTAGTAGAAGATAATTTCACACAAATAAAAACGAATACAAATTTATTAACTTAGAAAACAAAAACAGTTAGACATAGACATTATAAATGTGTAATTTATCGTAAATACCTCCAACGTCAGACATAAATTCCAACCCAAATAAGCAGGCACAATATACCGAAACCTGAGAAAACCGCAGCGAATAATGCGACAAAAGCTTCTTTAACAATATCTCTCGTGTATTTATTGCTAGTTACTTCGTATACAAAGAACCACGCTGTGAAAAAAGTACCAATACCGAATAGCATCAAAGTGAGATGTGGCAAAAGGGCTGGATTGACCGGCGATAAATATGGGATCATTAAATCGATCGGAATCTGAAAATATAATACAATGATAAAAATTGTAAGAAAGGTGGTCTGATTTTGATGGTTTCACTGACCTTCTCCATGATGCTTATAGGTGTTCGATTAAGTTGATTATTAATAAAATAAATAAATTCAAACTAATTAATATTACAACAATTTATCAACTTATCATCTGTTTATTTTACCGACAAACCGACAACTCACACAAATTACCAAACATACGCGGACACGTTGGTCGTGAACGACTCTATTCATGTTTGCACATTTGTCAATACTTTTTATAGTTTAATCATGTATTACAGTCGTTCATTTTCTTCACGTCAAAATTTGGAATCAGAATACACAAATAATTATGTAATTTTATTTTGAAAATTTCCTAATTAATAATTCGTCCATAAAAATTGAAAAGTATAAAATTTGTTTTTGTAATTTATTAACAGAATAAAGGAAAATTAATGAGAAATTATACGATTATATCAGCAAATTCTTTCCTCGATACTTTCAGTACTTTCGCTATTTTTCTTACTTTATTCCTACGAAATTACAATACCCTTTTTTTTCATATCATACGAAGTCAAGATGATTTTAAAATTGAAATTTCAAATACTTATTTATCTTGACTCACGTCTATATTTCTTTGATATGTATGTATACTGATATCATAAAAGGATTAAACATAGGATCAATTGGAATTAACATAAGCAAATCAACTTGTAAAATGTTTTATTATTCTGTATTTAAATCGAAACTACAAAATTAAGTTTATTAACAACGATAAATTTAGATTGAGAAATATATTAGATTGCAGTACTTGAAATTTTACAAATCTTGTCAAATGCCTACCTAGTACCTTACCTTGGTTCCCTACGGAAATTTATAACAGAAAGAGTAATAGCGTCTACATATTTCTACGAACAACTACCAGAATCTTAAACTATTTGTTGGTTTATCATGAATAGGGAATAAAACAACATGCATATCAGGTAACTTGGACTCGACTACCGGACAAAAACAAGCTAAATACCATCGTTTTCCCAATACACACACTAAATTTTTTTTTAGTCCTTGATTATACTTTTTGACATTCTTTTCGTTTTCCAATTTACCTGAAAGAATAATTTCTGTCTCCGAAGTTAGCAAAAAAATGCAGATAATTAAAAAGAAAAAATTCATAAAAGCCGAGATGAAAAAAATGAACGTGAACGCGTATTCCAATAAGTTTTCGTTGAAGCAAAAAAATCTAATCAACGGTATTTTAAATTTGCTAGTTGATAATATTTGTTCAAAAAAAACAGCTTCGAGGATGACAGCATTAGCAGTGTATAATAAAAAATACACTATTGAAACAAGAAAATATCTATGATTGAAATATCCAACACAGTTCCCAATCAATGAACAATGAGCTCTTCTCCTGGGTATACATTTTTTGCAGCTATTACAATGTATACACCTATTAAAAACAAATAAATCATACTCGTAGTGAACGTCATTTTAATAAATACGTATTTTATACGAAATCTTTAAATACACGGGAAAAGTAGGCGCATATATCGTACTAACCTTGGTGGTACATTTCTATCACATTTGGTACATAATTTTACATTTAAATCTGGTTCAATACACTCATCGGCATTCACAGAAGTATCGGTAAAGATTAAGAAAACAAAATTTCCAAATAAATTCATGATGACGAAGGATAGTATAAGGAAATACGAGTAAAAAATGATTTCATCATTGAAGAGCATCGGAGCTATGATAAAAATTTGTAAGCAAATTTCAAACACTAAAACGAATGACATCAAAACGCGCGCACAAAAAGTAGAACATTTTGATATGAGAATTAAAAAGGACATACTCAACTGAGGTGAGAATGCGCCTGAAATCAAAAAAGTTTCTAAAATTAAAGATAGATACAAACGAGAATTTTTTTCATTTTAGACATTACACTTCTTCAAGTGCATTGAAAACTCGTAGACATGAAACTCGGGTTGGATGAAAATATGAGATAAACTTACAAAGTTCAAGTCTTCAATATTGAACGGCAAATCATATTTAAATATCTAAATGCATGAAAAAATTGTACATTAATAGCTTACACCGAATGCACGATCCGTCATACAAATACGTGTACAACGTAATGATGAAAATTTACTTAAATCTATTTCGTCAGCTTCCTTGAACCGTAACAACAAACGAATCATGAATAAAAACACCTGGGTTTGTAAAAATTAAATGAAAATATCGTATTGAAATTTTGAAATGATTAAAACCTTGAATATTCAATTATTTATATTTAGATGGGAATTTCAGCCTAATAATTTAAAATACTTTTCAAGATAACAAATTCACCTAAAGAAATGGTTAACATTTAGTATTATAAGTCAACAAAACATCTACTTATTTAATTTGAAAAAAAAGGAGTATACAAAAAATACCCCATAGTAAATTAAGTAATGATAGCGATATATTGCGCTTGCACATTTTGAATGTAAAGAAATAGAAAAAAGTACAAAATAAATAATTCGACCTTTCAGCACACCTCTCAAGAAAACATCTTTCAATGACAATTGTTTGCAAATTATCTCTCTAACAAACGCCACATACTTTCCATAACTTGTTTCAAGACTTGACAGCTTTGGCAAAACTTCTGTCGTCCTCTTCGTTGAAGAAATCTTAGCAACAAACGAAGTCCATTTTTCACACATTTTTCGACAGCATCGCACAATTAGATCAGTTGTAATTGGTAATAATTCTCAGACAAGCCGTTACAAATCTTTGTAATGAGGTCCCCAATCCGGCTGCGGTACTTTAAACGTTTCATTATTACTACGAAGAATTTCAAGTTTAGGTCCATAATAAGGAATAATATAATAAGATCCATCGGCTGGACCAACTGTTTGAGTGGCTATTAAAACGACGTCGACTAATTGTCCAATGAATAAAAAACCCAAAGTGCAAAATTTCAATAAACCTAATGCCGGATATCCTAAATAAAATCTATCAACTCCAAACATTCCCAAGAAGATCGATAACAACAAGGTGGTTTCAAAATGGTACCCATTTCTAAAACAAAAAAATTACGTGAAAAGTTGAAAAAGACGTATTTAGTTGTACTTAGTATCACTTACGTCCATCTACATGGAATGTCGACGTAAAAAAATGAGCTATTGGTTTCTTTGCAAGTTATGTTATCAGGTACTCGACAAGGTACTGCAAATTAACAATAGAAGAAATTAAGTTTGAAGAATTCCTTTGTCTAATGTATTAAATTTTACTCACCACGAGCCAAATTTTCCTTGGTACATCCTTTAGGTTGTTGAGTTTTCGGATCGACGAGATCGTATTTAGGATCAGGGCAAATAAACTGGCCCATTTTTAATGTGCTGCAATCGTAATCGCGAATTTCTGCGATTATCGCTGGCAACAAACAGAGAATCAATAAAAAATGCATAGCGATGAAAATTTCTAACAATTTCTCGCAACGATAATGATTAATAGAAAATTAATTCATTTATCGTCATTTATCAAGTTTTTTTTTTACAATTCATCTGTTCAGTTTCTTATCAATGTAGTTAACAGTGTTGCCAACTACCGTATTATGCAATGAAATTACTCATATTTGATATTTTTCATTTTTTCAATTTTTCGTCTGAAAAAAAATCAATTTTTTCAATGGCTGAAATATCGTTACGATAAACATTTAGTTGATAAATACTACCAAAATTACGAAAAATCGAGAATTACACCAAGACATAAAATTTAATTAAACTTCATAAAATTACGTAAAACAAAGAGAATTTATTATGAAAATTATTGAAAACCCTGTTTATGGAAACTGCCTATTTATTGGTTAGCAATCAAAACGTAAACATTCATAATTTGTTGCTTCAAGACCAATTCAAGTTCTAATTTCGCTTCAAATTATTCTCGAATAGTTTTCATTTTCTGGTCGCATAAATTATCTGCAGTTGTTCGTGAACCGTGCATACATCGGGTCACATTTTGGAAATGTAAATGCTTCAGCTTCATGCATAAATAATTTTTCGTGAAACGCGTGTAATTTTCGTAAAAATACTCTGAGGGCAACTCAGTATTCGATTACCTCATCTCGCCGCTAAAAATTTCGCTTTCAATTTTCGAAGTGTTGCTGCTATCTTCACTATGGCAAAACGTGAACCTGCTGCTGAACAATTACACAATTACAAAGCATCTGCAACGGTAATTCATTTGTTTAATTATGTGCATGATTTAATGTTACATTTATCGTGAAAGATATCGTCGGAAATCGGATTACTGCTTGCACCTTCGCTGTTCTGTTAAAAAAAAAATAACATGTATCTTTAACTTTAATACCTTTTTGGAATGGCCATACACGTAACTTATCATGCGAACCAGCAAAATTGAAACAATTTTAGACTTGTTGAAATTTCTCATTTATTAGATAATAATTACCTCGTTTGCTGGAAACTATCAAAAATACCGATCAATTGAATCTTTCTATTTTGTCTATGAGCACTGAATAATATAGATTTACAGTTTTAATATATCACAGGGATTTAAAATCATTGGTTATCGCTTCCAAAAACTGCTTACTCATGAACCGGTAAAATCGGCGTTTTTGATTTTTAAGAAAAATCGCCAAGTTAATGTCACGTTTGTATGTGTAATGCCTTGTTCAAAAAATTCTCAACGTGATTTTCATTCCTTTAAGAAGTATCGATTTTAACTACGTGCTTTCAAATATTTTTCAATCAACTTGTGCCTATTCTTGCTTACAAGCAAAAAATTTTCATGAAAACCGTCGGACATTGGTGAAATTACGATTGTATGAGTCTTGCACATTTTTTCAATTTACAACTTAATATAATTATGGTTAATTTTTTCATCGTTGTGCGAATAATATTTCCTTTTGTTTTGCTTGTTTCCTATCACACGAAGTCTTCACGTAACTTGGGACAAGGAAAAACTTCTTGGCTGAGTACTATTTGTGGACTGATTGAATGTGTGGAATATAGCTATGTATGTTTGTGTTAACCTGTCTTTCGATAACGATTTGAATTTGGATTCGTTACCTATCATGTTACTCGTTTATACGTTTGAGAAAATTTTTCTCAATTTTAAAAACGAAATATGCTCGAATAATTCCGAAAAGAATTCGGAAAGTGTTCCAGTCGTTGTTGAAAATTTCAATTTTATAGCAGGCCACGCGGATCTGAATAATTAAACGCATACGTCAGATAATTTCTCACGTTAGAAATGATTTATATTCATTTACAGAAGTACTCGTATTTTCAAAGTTACGCGATTTTTCACCTTTTTCCAAGGCTACGTTCTTCGTCCTCGGTTAGAATAAACAAAAGGTGTATACGTGAAGATAAGATAAGCCGCGTAAAAGAAAATGGATAAGCGGTCGAGTTGCTAATACGAAGGATTTGTTAAAAAACTAGCAAAATAGCGAATACGACTGCGATGAAATTTTCCAAAAATTAACGCAACCCAGTCCTAAGCTGAATTTCGTGAAATAAAGGAAATCGATTTTCAATCAGTTGCTCTGGTAACTAAAAATGCTGATGTACACAGCTGAGGCTATATATTTGACTAAAATTTAACCAATCATTTTGATTACTCGCGCTATAATTTTTTATCTAGTTTTACAAATCGTTGCTATATCATGCTCAAAGTTCATTCGATAATTCTGATTTGCATCTGTATTTCGTAAGAACACGACGAGTTCGTGGTTCTAGTTATGTGTTTATTTTAATCGGAGACCATTCCTCCAGGCTTATACCGGTTTTTATTATTTCAAGTTATATTTCATTCGAACAGTCTGGCTATGTTGGTCTAAGAATACTTTGAAACTGGTACAGTCTTGTATCGATAGATGCCTTAGTACTCTCTTCCCCACGTGTATTCACGCAATTGCACGTAATAATCGTAATAAAAATACAATTAATAACCGTATAAACGGTACCTTCTACCTTGTAATTCGAGCTTCGATACACGTCGATGACTTAATAATAAGACGCCAATGACGTCGGCATTGAAGAATTGAATCGCACAAGCAAAAGTTTACTACTTTCGTTACCCAACAACCGAATAATTGGGCTATTAAGGGGTTAAATTACGTAATGATTGAATTTTTACCGACATCACAGTACTCGGTAGATTTGTTGTCGAAAATACCTAAAAACAATGGTCGAGTCGTTGACTTGGGTAAAAAGCACGTAATTATTATCGATTATCGCATTAAAATTTTACCTTAGGCAAACAATTATTATCGCTAAGGTTCGACATTTTGGGTTCATTCTTCTAACGAAATTATTACGAATATTGGTCGATGTTTGTTTGAAGTATATTATCGAAACCATTAATCGTTGTTTTTAACAATTCATGCGTGATAGGAATGAAAATTCAAATTCAAATCGATTTACGTACCTATTTTCACTTTTTAATAATTTCCCATCACCTTGGAATAATTAAAGGAAAATCTTTTGATGGCTTTGTTACCGCACATATTTATGGCTTTTTTATTTTTTCACGGGTATTAATTTTTCATTTTCCTAATGGTGACGCAATAGTGTTTTAAAGCTGTTTTATGCGTGTTCAGTAAAAATTTTCAATGTTGTAAATTGTCGGAAATTCTTAATAATTGATTAAGCAAAAGGTACCTTGTTTGAATTTTGGAAACGTGGCTTTTTCATGGTTTACGCATCAGAAATATGAATTACGAAATGTTTCGTGCGTATGTAATAGTACAAATTGTACATATACTTAGAGTAGTTGTGAAATTTACTTTTATGTATTTAATTTGAAGGAATTGAATTGATAGTTTATTTGAAAATAATAGATTACAGGGATTTGATAATGTTGGGAAATGAACGTCATTAGAAATCATTTGGGAAATTTTGATAATTTTATGTAATTTTTGACATATAATTTATCGTGCTATAAATCTACAAGTACTTCAAATAATATTGATATCTTAAAAAGATTCTAATCAAAAATTCTTCGCAAATATGTAAGAAACGATACTTTACGTCATGGCCTGAATATTGATACTGTTGAATACAAAATCTCGATACTTATTAATAAAAAATTATTACAAACGAATTTCGCATCATCCTAATAATCTAATCGTAAAATTAGTTAATATGGACACTTATAGACTTATTAGATTCCATATGTGTGATTTAAAGTTAAGATTTGTTTAATAAGTACTTATTTTGAAGTTTAAAACCATCTCCACCTTGTTAAATTTAATAGCTATGTTTTTCTTGCATGGATTTTGTCAGCATCTAATATCTGGATTGTGACAGATTTTCAAGTTGATTATATACAGATTTTTTGTTGTAAAATCCACTAGAATTTACCTCTAAAAAATTAGTAACACGAACAACAATTTTCAATTTGTGATTTCCATCATCAATTTCAATTTTGATGATTTACATTCAGAGAATTTCCCTTTGGGTTTCATCAATTTTCTACTTGAACTTAACCCTGGAATGCCACATGGTGACATATTCTTAATATGCCACACTGTGGTGAAATTCACCACAGTTTAGAAATCCAAACATGAGATCGTTTTTAGACAGATAGATAGATAGATGGAATTTATTTATCGGATCAGCATAGTACACATTTTATGCTATTAAACATGATAATAGTGACTTATAAGTTACTTAGATAGGTACTAATGTAAGATTGTTTAAAATATGTTACATGTCTTGAGTTATGATTCTAATGACTTCCCGAAGGACTCCCCTTATCTCAGGCACATTATATCTACTGATTTCTTCTAGCCTAAGTCCCTCCTCATCCACGTGTTTCAAATTCAGCCACGCTTGAGCCATGTCTTCTCGAAATTCCTGAGGGAATTTCCCAAATCCCCTGTCTAGTATGTATTCAGTCGTGTTGATGAGGACCCGCTTATCTTCCAGTACATACAAATCGGAATGGATAGTTGCTAGATCCCAAGGCTGCTGAGAGATTCTACTCTTTCCACGTAACCATTGAATCGGGGGAATCTCTTGATTAATTTTGAGATCGTTTTTGAAAATAGCCGTCAAGGGAATAGGTATTTGCATACTATTTATTGTCGATTTTATTCTTGTACAATTCGCCGACATTTGATGTGATGAGCACATTTTTATCTTTTTTTTGAAGCAAATGAAGCGAGAACTTAAGTATCGTCGATCCCAAACGATGTAGAATTGACAATGGATATCTTTTTTTCATAAAAACTTAGTGGTATCTGTGATTTTTGTCCAGAGGCGTATTAAGCTTTTTGGCGCCCTTAGGCAATGAATAACGGAGCCCCCCCTCCACTAAATTCAAAAAACACAAACAACATAGATGTATTTTTTTTTAAAATACAAAAAACAAAAATAATGAGAAAAAATTTTTGGTTATTACAATTTACAACGTTTTTTTGCGAGATTTTTTTATTGAGAATTCCGTGATTAATTCGTCGTATTGGAAATGCATGGTCAAGTCAGCATTGATATGTAACGTGGCAAGCGAATCCAACCTATCTTCCAGCACCTATCTTCCATACATGGTTCCCATATTTATATTCATTTCATTTCAAATTTTTTTCGTAATTTAATTTTGAAAAAAAAAAAAAAAAACGAGATTGAGCCGGCGCCCCTCGGAATTTGGCGCCCTTAGGCACTGCCTTCTTTGCCTCCGCGTTAATACGCCACTGTTTTTGTCGTACAGTTCCGATCATGAAAGTCTTGTATTCAGTCATCATTATCAAGTACTGGAAAATCGGTGAACCAATAATTGACTGTGATAACACGTCCTGTGTTGCGGATTGATTTTGAAAGTTCTTTTACATATCGGCTTGCTGCTTCTTCAATTTTTTCCGTTTCGGAATCCTTCGCAATAATCCCATCACCATTAGTATCATCACTATCCTCATTACAACCGAGTTTCGCGATCGTTTTTATTATCAAATCTTAAAGCGGAAAGTAAAAATCTGAATTTCTGCTCACTCAATCAGCAGTGGTAGAACGAAATAAGAAACGAAACGTGAAACGAAACAAAACGCAGTTTTCAAAAAAATTGCTGTAACGTTATAGTACAGTCATTTTAGGTCAAAAATCAACATTAATTCCACGGAACGGGAAATTCGGAACATAGGTGCTATACAGCATGTACTTTAGTATTCCGGAACTTCCCATCGATCGGTTGATACCTTGCCCCCTTTTGGGGAGTTTAAAGGGTCCACTTTTTGGTTTTTTCGCAATAACTTGCTTAGTTGTGAAAATTTGGAAAAAATGTCTCTGCAAAAGTTGTTGTAGAGAATGAAAAAATACATATTTTGGCATCAATGTTTTTTTCGTGAAAGGTCATGCAAAGGAGCTGGAGCCAGGGGAAAGAACGTACATTTAATTCCAAAAAAACTCAATTAATTGCCTAAAATCGGCTAAATTGAATGTGGAAAAGTTGTCACGTTCTACATTGCTTTAAAATGATGCTCAAAACAAGAAAAAATGACCGCCGTTGACAATTAATCATTTTATGGGGGTGGAACCCCCTTCAAAGAAGCTTATATTTCGCGAGACCTAACTTTTTTAGGAAAGAAATTACAAAAAAATTCTCCAAGTAAAAGTTGTAGAGCATAAAAAAACAAAATTTTCATCCCATCAAATTTTCTGTTGGTAGACGTGGCAGCTAGATATTCTCCGATGAGTAACATGATAGTACGTTTTTTCCCTTGGCTCCAGCTCCTTTGCATGACCTTCCACGAAAAAAACTTTAACGCCAAAATATGTATTTTTTTATTCTCTACAACTTTTGCAGAGACATTTTTTCCAAATTTTCCCAACTAAGTAAGTTTTTGCGAAAAAACCAAAAAGTGGACCCTTTAAACCCCCAAAAAGGGGGCAAGGTATCAACCGATCGATGGGAGGTTCCGGAACACTAAAGTACACGTTGTATAGCACCTATATTCCGAATTTCCCGTTCCGAGGAATTTTAATGTTGAATTTTGACCTAAAATGACTGTACTATTATGCGAAATGAGACGATTTTATTTGGAAAAAAAGTAACAAAATGTGGAGCGAAACGAAATATTTTATTTCGTTTCCATTACTGTAATCTTAAACATTCAATTTGTGATTTTTCCGTTCTTTTTCAACAAAATATGTTTCTTCAGTGCTCCTACTGAGATACTTCCTAGAAAATTGTGCTAGAAGACTTATCTTGTTGTAAGGTAAACACAGTTACATCAGAAGTTGATCTTTTTTTTTGTTATGCATGAGAATTTTGATAGATTTTGATGAATTTTTTGAAAAAAAAGAACGAAACGAAATCATTTCAGCGGAAAAACGAAATTGGAATACCCGTCAAAACGTTATGTGGAATGAAACCAATTGATTTCATTCCAGATTCCAGCACCCCTGAAAATAAAATTTTCAAAAAGTCTCAACAGTCTTTACTAGAAATCACTATCACTATTGACTATGAAAATCAAAAAAAAATCGAAAATTAACAGATATCTTGGGAAAACTATGACGAGAGCGGGCCGCAGTATATAAGAACGTTCATTATCATTCATCTGAGTCTGACACACGTAAACAAAGGATAAATGGTCAATATTTATGAACATTCTGTCTCGTTCAAAATTATTAATCAGTCTGTTCAGAATATATTCTTGAACTAAGGACCATAATTTAAGGATATCCTAAACTTTTTAGGACAGATCTGTTGTTTTTGCGTTTCTTGTTATTTCTTGATAATCCTTCGTCTTCATTACTATTACATTCCAGTTCATTAATTTCATCAATATCACGATCTACAACAAATCAAAAATTATATGATCAATGATCATTGAAATCAGTGAAATGAATAAATTAACATTTGTTTTGAATTTTGGTACTTACGTCACACCTTCTGCTTCTTGAACTTCATTTTCTATTTTTTTCTTTATAATAACATATTTTTCCATTTTTATTATTTAATCGATTTGAAAATCGAAACAAAACAACATGCATACTGCGTTGAACGAAAAAGCCGGAATGCCGGATGACAGATAACAATAAATCACAGATCAACTATATTCAAAACAGTCACATGACACTTTGATAGTTTAGATCGCAAACTAGTCGTGTCAAACCTGTCTAAATTGTTGTAATGTATTATTTTTACATTTTTCTTTCATTTTTTGTAAAATTTTTCATGAAAATAAAAAAAAATCCCTGAAAAAGAAGAAAATTCTCTGAAAATTTCGAAATCTCTAGGAAAATTCCCTTGACATGCTAAAGATCTCAAAATTCCCTCAATGTAGGGACAAATCCCTAGGGTTGGCAACGCTGATTAAGGTGGCCATCCAAAAAGAGAGAAACAAGAAAGTAAACGTGCCAAGTCCTCGCTCCTCGATTTATAGTAAAGGGTAATTCGCTGATTTCTAGAAAATTGTTTTTGGTTTTGGAGATTTTCAAGTTCAAGTACTTCCTCAAAATTAAATTTTAATTGGAAGAAACTTACTTTATAATTTTTAATTTCTTTAGAAATGAAATTCCATTACTTTGTTACATCAAAACAAGTGCAACAGTAAAATTAGTTCTTTTGTGACAACAAAATCAGAATCCATAATCTACTTTCAAAACCTACTACCCCAGTAGATTATGGATTTTCAACAATCTGGATTAATCTTCTCACAATCTAGTAAAAAAAAAACATGGTGGATTTTCAAAATTCGATTTTGGATTTTTTCACTATCCTAAAATCCAGATTATGCAAAATCCGTGTAAAAAAAACAAACCTATTACTATTGTAACAGCTGGTTATTAAAATATTTCATCATAAAAATGTTATACCAGTATCTGATTAGGTCCTCATCTCCTCTCGAAGTACAATATATGTAGATGTACATATATCAAAAATTCATTAAAACATGGGTCAATATATCCTTTTCGTTTGTTAATGGATATTGGGTAATTTTGATATTTAATTGAAAAAGGAATTTGAAAATTTGTGCCATAATTTGTGATTGATTTATTCTGTTGAGCATATAGAATGGTTTTTATTAATTTTTACTAATTGTAAACTAGAAACGAAAACTGAGAAGATAAGTACCTAATTAGTTTGAAAAACCATGAAAATCACTTCATCTTATCAACTTTCACCTTCAAAACCAAATTCGCTCTATAAGATTTTTTCAATGAATTTTATTGATAATTTTAGTGGATTTTGTTTTTAACTGATGTACTTTTTTTTTTAATAAAACGAGTTTTCGCTATGTCAAAAATATAAGAAAACTAATGTAGCCGATTACCCTTGATGCGGATATTGTAGCGCGTAAGCGTACATTTGCCGCTAGTACACGGCGGACGGTATTGACTTGACGGGCGTACATATTTTGCGTCACTAATGGGATATTTAAGAATAATCTAGCGGTTGCTTGTAGTGTATTAAATTTTCATGTTTTTATTTCAATTAACGACAATTGATTATAGAAAACCGATACATTAGTGACCGGTTGGGGATCTCCTACTGATAGTTTAACCGCTTCTCTAACCGTCGGACCTCATGGACCCCTTTTACTTCAAGATTTAAATTTTATCGATGAAATTACTCATTTTGATCGGGAACGTATACCGGAACGAGTAGTACACGCTAAAGGAGCCGGTAAGTGAACCAATTGTATCGCATAAATGACCAATTTTATTCTAACGAATATGTAAATTTCAAAGGAGCGTTTGGTTATTTCGAATGCACCCACGATATCACCAAATACACGAAGGCTTGCGTTTTCTCAAAAATTGGTCAAAGGACTGAACTCGCTGTACGTTTTTCTACGGTCGGCGGTGAAAGTGGATCAGCGGATACAGTACGGTAAGCATAAAGCGTCGTTTATATGTATTTGTATACGTGTGCGGAGGATTTTCGAGTAATTAGTGCTAACGAACTCGACGTACTGAGGTTGCCTTAGGCAGATTTCTTTGTTCGAGTTTAACCACGTTATGTAATATTTGGCCGCGTTTGCTTGTCTGGTGTTGTCGGCGTTGAAGTCGTAAATAGAAATAGGATTTTTCGATTGACGTGTCCTCTTTCGTAAGATTCACCTAGAAAATGTTCCGATTTTTATTATGCGAACTGTCCGTTTACGATTTGAAGCTTATTCGTCCATGTTGTATTTTTCAGCGACCCTCGCGGATTCGCGGTCAAATTCTATACTCAAGATGGAATATGGGATTTGGTTGGTAACAACACGCCGATATTTTTCCTCAGAGATCCTATATTATTTCCGAGCTTTATCCGTACCCAGAAAAGGAACCCGGTGACGCATTTGAAGGTATGTAATAGAAAGGTTTTCGCTATAAGGTTTCATACCTGGAAAAAAGCAACAATTGAGGAAGTTGGTTTGCGACGTTGACGTAATTATGGCGAAATTTGAGGAGATACAAAACATGTTCGTTCCTCGTGTAATTATTGAGAAATTTTGTTTCCAAAGTTTCTCTCTCTCAGGTCATCTCGAGCTCTACAAAAAAAAATTCCCAACATAAATATATTCGCACGTTATGTTACAGGATGCCGATATGTTTTGGGATTTTATTAGCTTACGTCCGGAGACAACCCATCAAGTGATGTTTTTATTTTCCGATCGTGGAATACCCGATGGCTATAGGCACATGAACGGTTATGGAAGTCATACGTTCAAGTTTGTCAACGACAAAGGCGAATCATTCTGGTGTAAATTCCACTATAAAGTATGACACAAATAATACTCTGGAAATACGTGACAAATTTAGATATCCGATCGTAACATGTTGGGATTTCATTTCAGCCCGAACAAAAAATCAAAAATTTGCCAGTCGATAAAGCAGCCGAATTAGCGTCCACTGATCCGGACTACAGTATTCGCGATTTATATAACGCCATAGCCAAAGGAGATTTCCCTACGTGGAATTTCTTCGTGCAAATTATGACTAAAGAGCAAGCGAATACCTGCGGATTTAATCCGTTCGATTTAACCAAGGTTAGTTTAGCCTTTGTTTTATTTCGTACCATCGAATCTAATTCTCAACTTATTTGCGTAGGTTTGGCCACATTCCGCTTATCCGTTAATACCAGTCGGTAAAATTGTCTTGAATAAAAATCCGACCAATTATTTCGCCGACGTAGAACAACTCGCATTTGCGCCGAATCACATGATACCCGGTATCGAAGCCAGTCCCGATAAAATGTTGCAGGTAAATGTCTATCCGTCGGTGTTTTTACGTCGCAACGAGAAACCATTTTAATCGATTGAACGCATCTTTAGGGTCGTTTATTCTCGTACAGCGATACGCATCGTCATAGATTAGGAGCGAATCATCTGCAACTACCGGTCAATTGCCCGTATCGCGTTAGTGTTACCAATTATCAAAGAGATGGTCCTCAATGTTACCATAGCCAACAAGGAGCCCCGAACTATTTCCCAAACAGTTTCGGCGGACCGCAACCACGCACTGATGCTAAAATCGATCCTTTCGACGTTCAAGGAACTGTCGACAGATATGAATCCGGCGACGAGAATAATTTCGAGCAACCTCAACAGTTTTGGAGTAATGTTCTTAGCGAAGAAGAACGTACCAGATTGGTGCAAAATATCGTCGACAATTTGCAAAACGCCGTCGATTTTATTCAGGTATGTTGAACGAGAGTGTTTTCGATTCTTTTAGCAAAACTAACGAATTTGCTTGAAATTTTTGTTCCATTTTAGGAAAGAGCGGTGAAAAATTTCTCCAAAGTTGACGCGGAATTCGGTCGAAGATTGACGGAAGGTTTGAATATAGCGAAAAAAAATAAGGCTAATTTGTAAAACGTTAAAATTCAAAGGAAATATGCGCAATTAGTGTGAACTCAATTTTGTGTATTACTTGTTATTAATTATAATTATACCGGCACTGAATTATTCACGTCAATTTAACTTGTACGGTTTAGATTTATATTCTCGGTTATTGTCTTTATTTGTTATTTATACTATTTTATTATTATTGGTTTTACTTTTCTTCAGAATTTTTTATGGGTTTTTCCTTTGTTATGGTACTTCTGAAATAAATCTACGATTAACTATTTCGCATTTTTCAATGAAATAGTTGAACTAACCACAGAAACGGACAGATTAGGACGCGCATCTACGGGTATAAAACACAATAGGAGGAATTTGATTCGATAAATGGTTCCAGTTGATTGATTTCAACGCCCATTTAAAGGGAAATTTCGAATTCGAATAAACAAAAGCAACGAAAACGCAGTTTATTAAAATATTCACAATCACAAATTAAGCGTACACAAGTAATTAAACCACAAAACACAATAAAAACGAACCTTAAAGCGGAAGAACGATCACATAACAATGTACTCATGTTCTAGCGCACTCGACAAAACTGAAAATTTGAGGACAAATTCAAATGTGCTGGGACTTATGTGTTCGTGTTACGTAGTACGTTACGTACCCCGATGTAATCACTCTGATTAGTCCATCAAACGAATTAAACAGGAAGGAATTTTCAATTAGTATTAAAAAGACAAACTCTACTTCCCATTTTACGAATTATGTTCAAAAAACTTTACAAGAAAGACGAATAAAATTTGTTCGCAGAGAAAAATTCACATATCATACTTCGTCTTCGTGATGGTTACGACGTAAATATTCGGAATCGAAATACACTACGGTGACTGTAATATCATCTCGGACAAATCGAACTATGTCTTGATGTAAAGTTAATAATTTTGATAGCCTAATATGGTCGATTCCATACTCCGTTCCTCCTAATGAATTTCGAAACAAATGCGTCGCAGCATTTCTATCTATCGGTTTCACATTATAACATTCTTGACGATTTTTTAGCAACGTCATTATGTCGTTCAATTTCATGTTTTTTTTCGGCATTCGAAAAGGATTCAGCGTTACTTTTCCACGCATATGTTCGCCGACTAATTTCACAGCTTGTAAAGGCGAAATTATATCCCATAAGCCGTCAGAGGCTATGATTAAGAATTTATCACGCGAAGTCAACGAATAATGAGTAATTTCAGGTTTGGCGGTGAGATAAGGAGGAGTAAAATAGTACGGGGCGATTACATCTTCACCGAAGTAAGGAACAACATGTTTTTTCAATACGTCAACGCTCCATTTGTATCTATGGAAAAAAATTGCGTTAAATGATTTCAAAGAAAAAATATTCACCCAAAATAAATCATTCACCTGACATCGCCGAAAGCTCGAAGTGGAGCTAATTGACCTAACAATCTATCTTGCGTGATAATTGTGTGCTTTTCGCATTCAGGATGTTCACTTTTAATTCTATTAACTTCGGCGGTATTATCGGCGTTATGCTCGGTAGTTAATTTTTTAGCCAACCAAGTGTTTTCTTCGGTTAATACACCGAGTACTGCTTGACAATCTCCTATATTCGCCACATGTAAATGAGAGCCGTCTATGTGAGCTACGCAAGCAACAGCGCCGGACATAGCTACGTTTAGCGTTTTAAAATTTAAATCTTTTCCGTTCGAGTTTAAGGCTTCCGAACATATATCTTGATCTAGTTCTAAAATTGCTCGTTCTAATACTTCTTTCATGTAAAAATCATCTTTTCGTTCGGATAATAAACGACGAACGTAATTTATGAAACTTTGATGGTAAAGGGATTTCAAATCAGCGATTAATTCGCTTTTCTCGTTTAATTTTTCGACTAAATCAATCGGCTCGTTTTTACCTGCGAAACAAATTAATATATTTATCTGAGTTACGTGTCGAGATAAAATAAAAGAACCCAAAATACCCTCTAGAAATGATAATTGCTGTTGTAATAGATCTTTCGGCAATAAACTGGCGCAAATGTAATCTAGTAATCTTTTCGATACTACTTGAGCACAAGCTGGTCCTCCGTGTCCGTCAAAAACTCCGATAAGAATTCCTACAAATGAAGGCATAAAAAGTTTACAGCGACTGATTAATAGTACCTTACCTTCAAAAATAACCTTCACCTCTCGTTAAAATACATCTTCCTTCTGATCGAGTGTCTTCTATGGGAGAATTAGAAGCGAGTTGATTAGAATCGTAAGATTTTACCGAATTGACCGATGGTTGAAATTCATAGCTGAATTCGTTATTACGTAAAATTTCTGAAACCTAAAATTGACTTTGTAATCATTTGAGCACCATTCTAATGAATGAATAGATAAATATATTTACTTCTTGAGGAGATAATTTTGGCTGAACGGAATACCAAGCAGATTGAAGAAACTGAACTTTCTTGCAGCTTCGTTCTGAAACGAATTTACTCAAAAAATTGTATAGTTTGGTATCTTGAGACAAAGATAGTCGAAAACCGAACCTCGTTTTCAACATGATAGCGGTAATTATGTAAATAGCCACTCGGTAATTTACATCTTTATTCTTCTTAACTGAAAATTTTCAACCGAAAGAAACTTCCAAAATTATTTATTGAATTAATTATCAATTTTATTTGTTTTTTTTCATTCGGAACTTTTAAATGCATCGTATTGGTTAAAAAGCACGAATGAAAACGCTTTGTGATAAATAATCACTTTCAGTCACCAATCACATGACAGAAACCAAACGTAAACATTGAGTGGACCAATAAGAAATCAGTTAGGTATCTTATCACTATTTTTTCTATCAAAACACCATGTGGGTACCGAAAAATGAGAAATAATCAGTAAATATTGAACATTTTTACGATTTTCAACGTCATTAAATGACACTACGTGAAAAAATAAAGTAATGCTTCAATGTACTCGTTTGTTATACATTATAAATAAGTTTTGCCGATAAGATGTCCGATTCGGAGTCCACACAAAATGAAGTACGTATGCATCATCTTCATTCTTCGCAGAGAATTACTCTCACATTATTTCTAGGGTCATTCGTTACCAGCTGAGCTTTCAAATATATCGTTTCAAGATTTAAATAAGTACACAACTCAATTTAGTATTAATCGCAAAAAGATCAACTCTCGCAAAGCATCTGAATCTCAATTAAAAAGAGAAAATAAGAACCGGTAAAGGAAGTTCTACTGCGCTCCATTTATGGTGATTTTTTAATTTTTACCATTTCATTATTATTATAGACCTAGGGAAATGTCTTCCAAAAGACCATCAAAATCCGTATTACCGAAATCTAACGTGGAAGAAAAACCTAGAGATCCAAGATTCGATGATCGCGCCGGAACATTTTTTCAGCAGGTATTCATTTCTAGAATTACGCTTAAGTACTCGGCAAATCGTATCATTTCATGTATTTATAATCAGGATTTCCAAGAAAATTACAAATTTTTAAATAAAGTGAAAAAAAAGGAGTACAAAATGTTGAAGTTGAAATTGCAAGATCCTGTAATCACACCGAGCGAACGTGAAAACATCAAATTGCTTTTACAACGTCAAGTAAGTATTTAATTTTAATAAATTTATCGAAAATCGCGTTTCGTAATTCTGCATTTATTTTATTAACAGGAAAATCAAATTCGTGATATGACAAATAAACGTAAACAAATGAAGTTGATGAACGAAAAAAGAGAATTTGAAATAAATCAATTGAAACAAGGAAAGAAACCGTTCTATCAGAAGAAATGTAAGTTCAGATTATTTTTTCGATCATCTTGAGAATGATTAAGAAACCTAACGAAATCATTTCTGTTTTAGCTGCTCAAAAATTACTTCAATTAGCTGAACAATTCGAGGAATTGAAAAGTAAGGGAGCTCTTGGAAAACACATGAAACGGCACCGTAAGAAGAAAATGATTAAGGACAGAATGAAAATCGACTTGGCTAGTTGAAATTTTGTTTTTTTTTTTCATTATTAATTAATAAAATTTATTCTTACTTTTACTTTAAAGGTAAAATGTAGAGATTTTTATATTTTTCCATAGGTGTCTTCTAAATTATAAAAAAGGTGATATAATCCAACAGTCGTATTTTTCTCTATGATTTACAAACGAAGTATTTTTCGACTACGTTGAATTTTCATCTCTCTATTGATTTTCATTTCATCAATTACTTGATCAACGCGCAAGTTTGTGAAAGATATTGAGTTCTAATTTCATTCTTCGAGATACGTGATAAAATAATATCACTATCATCGACTTTCAGAATAAGTTAAGGAAAAAAAACAATACGACAATTCCGCATATTCGAGAATGTAATATAAAAATCGAACAAAAAAATACAACAAATAAACGTACATGTACAACAATGACAATATCGTTTTGAAAATCAACTTAATAATTTAGAAACAACCGACGGCAAGATTCACTTTACCTTTCACTCGTGAGATCTGGAGGGCATTTGACGAGTAAATCTTTAAATCCGCCTTCTTCGGTAATGTCGTTACGATTCCAAATACTCCTGATAATTGAAGAAACTAAGTCTTCGAATTTATCATATTTATCTCGTAATTGTTCGACGACATCGGGTTCATCAATTACATACAGCACTTCGCACAATTCCACCACACACGAACGATTCGTATACCATTTCTCAATCAATTCTCTGACGGCGTCCATTATAGAAATCTTTTCCCTCGGATTACCCGGCTTTAAATTCCATAATTTTCGTTCTCGTCTTCTAGCACGTTTGGCACTACTAGTTACACTACCACAAGACGATCGTGTCGAGCAAGTCGAACTCTCAGAAGAGGTGAAACTTTCGTTACTGCTAAACCGATCATTTTCGTCATCGACGCTTTGACGATCTTCGATTTCTTTTATTTTGCGTAAACGCGAAGCGTACCCTTGTAATGTGGCGGTATTTGTAGCGAAATCATCCGCGTAACATTTAGCATCTTGTAATAACTTCGATTTGATTGTCATCGAGGTTGTAGACATGCCACCGCCGAAAGACTTCGCCGCGTCCAGAGCTTTTCGATATTTTCTCGCCGTTATGTAATTTTTTGCAGCTAACAAGGCATCTTTCATGAATACAAATGCTACAAAAGCGGCATCTTCGTGTGATTGTTTTGATACTAGGCTGCTGTGTAATTTAACGTATAATTCAGCAACAGCGCTTGGGTCTTTTTCGTTTAAATACAAATTATCGATTAGAGATACCGCCGAATGCCAATTACCGCTTTGAGCGTAGCATTCGAGAGCTTCGTCGTTTAATCCGATTTTTTCGTAAAAGTAAGCAGCTTTATCAAACAATTTGCTCTTTTCTAAGTTTTGGGCGAGTAGCGAGGTTATCTTGATGTACTTCGAAGTAATTTGCTTATCACAATTTTCGGATTTTACTTTTTTGACGAATATTTCATATGCATCGGAGTACATATGATGTTTTTCGATGAAACCAATGCACTCTTGAAAATCGGTTTCGCTTTGGCAGCGAGTCAAATACTCCAGAGCTTCTTTGTTCTTGCCAAGATATCGATTGATGGTGAATTTTCTATAATTTTCGTCCATTTTTTGCAGTTCTTTTATGAACGGAAGATAATCTCCGGGATCCATTTTGGAAAATTCGGCTATTTTTAAAGCACACGCTAAATCGTACGATGCGATTACCGCATTATAAACCGTCGCAGCGTCCACCAATTGAAATAAAAAAGATACTTCGTTATGGCTTACGGCATATCTAGCCGCGTCAGCCAATCGTTCTAGACGCGTTAAAAGAGCGATTTTAGGTAATACGAATTTATTCCAATTGATTTCGTCTAAGATATTTAATAAAGTTTCGCAAATATTCTGCACCTTGTTAGCGCTCGACGACTCGCAGGCATCGGTGTATTTCCACGGAAACATGCGCTGAGCCACATTAGCGTTTTCTAATTCCATGGCGAACAGCGTCAAATACGAAGGATCTTCTATTGATTGAACTATAGATTTGGCATTTTTATAGAAACCATCGCGATCGTGATCAAAAATCACGTTCAAATTTATACGCTGTTTTCGCAATAATTTAAAAACTTGATAGTACCGCTGAGAGGACAATTCGGAAGCCATTTTATTAGCAACGAAAGGACGTGGTATTACGAGCTCGATGTTACCTCGACTCATTTCCAGCACGAGTTGATCTCCAACAATAGTTATTAGATGCGATTTCGGTTCGACGCGACGATTTGAAACCTCTTCGAATTGATTTTTACTCAACTTGGCCGTCACCATTCGACTGTTCGATAAGATGGCGACGAGAAACGGAGCCTGCCAATAAAACGATCCAACGTCGTGCCATTTGATTTCGTTATTAATGTATAAGTTGCGATTTTCGCCATGAGCTGCGAATGTGTTCGGACGAAGCGATACGATTCGCTGACAAGGTTCTGGTAACGTTAGCTTTCGACATATACGTAGTTTTTCATCTTTGAACAACAATATGAAACCGTTTTCCAAATGAACCAGCAAGCAGTCATCCCCTTTGGAGTTTATTGTCGTGATGATTAAAGCTCGAGAAGACAATTTGACGCATTTATCAATCACGATCCAGCGCCTGTTTTGCTCCGACTTTAACACCGATCTACAGAAATAATGTCCGTCGAGTTTACTCCAACAAAAATACAAACGATTTTGTTGCGGTAGCCATAACCAACCGTTCAATTCAGCCGGAGTGCTAAATTTTACAGGCATCAGGTTACTTTTATCGCTAGCGTCAGTACGTACAGTAAAATAATAACATTCTTCCGACACATTAGCAGATGAAGGTATCGACTCATCTGGATTTATGAAATTATACTTCAATACGGTGTTGTTGCTCAAATAAAGCAAAGCGTCGGTAGCGGCACTTCGAGGTTTATCACTGTCAAAATAACTACCAAATATTACGGTATTAACATGACTCGGAAAAGTTGATACGCGTTCAGCCATACTCGGTGGTCTAAATACGCCGCCGTAAGGAGTCACGCCTACGCTGACGCCGTTAATATTACAAATAATCTTCGAGCGATGTCTTTTCATAGCGTATTCTGCCGATTCCAGCGTATGAAATATCCAATCGTACATCCTATAAACGCCATTTTGTAAAACTAAATGCAAACGATTATGAGCTTGATCGTCCCATTGCACGTGAGTTATACGCGATCGAAATTTCAACTCTTGTTTGATATACCATTTATAATTACTCGTGGTCCACAACAATACGACGTTTTCATTTGACGACACATATTCACCCAAAGTGGCCAAAATGGTGCCTGGATTATTCCATCGTAGACTGATCACGCGTACATTAGGTAACTGAAATTCGCCATGACGCAAACCGTTCTCTTCAATAAAACATACTACGTCTTTATTCGGAAGTTTCTGCACATTGAAAATCAAATTTATCGACGGGCACCAATCAATGGCACTTTCTAAACCGCGAATATTCTTCACCATATTCAACAGAATACCATTTTGATTGAATATCTTCACTTTTCTAACGTTTTCACGAGAGCATTTATAACTAACGGCGAAAGCAGACCCATCTTTTTTCCAAACAACGCTTATTTCGTTGTTCGAATGCTCGATGTTTGCATTTGTTTCGGCAGAGTTCTCATTCCGCTTAGTTATCTTACCCTCAGAACCACGAAATTGCGTTTCTGAACTACCCCAGCCAACGTTGACGAATTTATTACTTTCTTCTTCAATATCTTGTAAGGAAACGTAAGCAAATTGTTCGCAAAAATTTTCCACATTCAAAACACCGACCATGGAAGAAGACGTTATCACGACCGTTCGGTCAAAATCATAGTTCCAGGATGCCAACAATATATCGCGAATTTCTGAAGGATAACAATCGAAGTGTTGCAATGTTAGAAAAATACCGCAATTCAGAGTAATCCATAGCGAATCATAAACTTGTTGCAAATCAACAATACGAGTATCTTCAGACCAATCAAAGCATTCCGTCTTCTGTTTCAGATCTACGACTGAAACTACACTCAGGTCATCTTCTAAATTTGTTTCAAAAGTATAAATTTCACCGGAAGCTGTAGCCGCGCATAAATAAATCGGTTTTCTAGAAGTCGGTTCCGTGTAAACTGTACATTTAACAAACGCTTTGAGCTTGTCATTTTCTCCGATAAAATTACGAAATGATATTAAGTTGCGCATGGTTACAGCGGTAGACGATTAAAAGTAATAAAATCGCGAATAATTATCGTTTAGAAATTGTTAATCTTCATTTTTACATCACATCACTTTAAACTTTTGCTCAGCTTTCGCAAATGTTATCATAATTTTCTTATCATTTGAAAATCTTAAAAACACGTGCTTATGTCAAACGTTGCCAAATGAATGTTGTTATAAAAATATCCTTTGAAAAGTTCATCAATGATGCAAAACACTCAAAAAGTGTTGTAGACGAATTTTATTGAATTTTATTTTTTCTTTTTTCGCAAAAACAGAAATGAAAAATCGAAAATATGGAAAAATGTAATACTAAAATTCAATTAAATATATTATTTTAAATATAATTTTTCTTATTAATTAATTTTTCATTTAAAAAATGCCAAAAACTGTATAATCATATAAAAGACAATACCTACATTTTACGATATAATAACCGAAACGTCATTCATGCCAAATTCCAATCGTCAGTGTAGCAAATTCATAAAAACGAATTATCTCATCTCCATGACCTTCGAAAGTACAAACGAATTTCAGATACAACACTGCAACATTGATAAGCGATAATAAAATTGAAAAAATTTCAACTTCAATAATGAAAATTCGATTATTAAATGTTCAAAGCGAAAGAAATTCTTCTGTTTTCTTGAATAAAGTGATTGTAATATGAATGTTTTATGAAATCCAAAGGAAAATGATTTCAGGTTTCCTTTACGTAATTTTACCTATTGTAGTTACCTTAGGCATATTGAGGAAATATCGCGAATCAAAATGGGGAAAATTCGAAAGCAACGATTCCCTCAAGGGGAAAGTGTTCATCATCACCGGCGCCAACTCGGGAATCGGCAAGGAAACAACGAGATGCTTAGTTCAACGAAACGCCAAAGTGATAATGGCTTGTCGTGATATCAAAAGTGCCAAAAGAACAATTGCCGAAATACGCAGCACAACCTCAAACGGTGAAATGGTAAATACCTCTAAATAATCATTCGCTTCTCTGATTGATTATCCTGTAACACGTCGTCGTACAAATATTCGTTCTAAAATGATTATCAATATTATCTCAACTCTGTACAGATACCTTTGTACTTGGATCTACAATCTTTAGATTCAATTAAAACCTTCGCCAATATTATACTACAAGATTTCCCTAAAATTCACGTCTTAATCAACAACGCCGGAATATCCTTACCTTGTAAAGAACCTTGCATTACCGACGACGGATTCGAAATACATTTTCAAGTAAATTACTTGGGACATTTTATCCTCACAAAATTACTATTGGCACGTTTACGAGAATCTGCTCCTAGTAGGTGAGCGTTTGCGATACTATATACCAATAATTATTCATCGTTTACTACTTAACTAACTTCATTTTTTCATTTAAATTTCAATCCAGGATCATCGTACTATCGTCATCGTTACTCGACAACGGAATCATCGATTTTGAAAATCTCAACGGAGAAATCGGATACGTCAAATCGCGCCATAATCTTCCGTATTGCAATACCAAACTCATGAACGCGTATTTTGTCAACGAACTGTATAATCGTTTACAAAACACAGGCATATCCGTATACGCCGTATGTCCTGGATGGTGTAAAACAGGATTAATGCGTCACTCGTCATTTTCTTGGTACAAATGGCCAGTCATTTTAATCATAGCGTTTTTCTTCATGAGATCTTCTCGTCAGGTTCGTTCTATTTTCAAAATAACCTTCATTTCGTTACATATTCGATTAAAATAAACCTTCGAATCGTGTATTTTTCTCAGGGATGTCAAACTGTCGTATATTGCGCAACGGCTAAACAATTAGAGCCTCAAAGAAAAGACTGGTTGTACCGTGATTGTGATAAATACGTTTCCAAGCACAACTTCACTCCCGAAGTTAGCGAAAAGTTGTGGCTCACCAGCGAACAGTTGATCGCCAAAACCAAAAAATTTTAAACCAAAATGTTTACTTTTATTTCAATTGTTTCGTAGTGTTCTTTTTTTTCTCTTATTGTAGTGTTCAATATTTGTATTTTTCGTTTCAAGGTAAAAAGAAGATATTTTATGCGCGCAAGTTTTTCAAATAAAATTGTTAAGGGTGTGCTCTGTGTTTACATTTTTTTCTCTTATCAGTGCAAACTTTTTCCCAAGATGTTTCCATGAATATTGCACAGACTTTAATGAAATTTGTTTTATTAGATAAATTAGTGATTTTGAAATCCTGACTGTTGAGATATTTTAAATTAATTAAATGAATTTTGCATAAATTGGTTTTGAACATTGAAACTTTGAACATGAATGAAACCGATTGAAAATAAAATTTTCAAAAGGTCTCAACAGTCAGGATCAAAGATTGCTATCAACAATGCGAATCAAAAAAGAAATTGAAAATTGGCTGAGATATTTTGGGAAAACTTCGTGACGGGAGCAGGTCGCAGTACATAAGAACGTTCATTATCGTTCATCTAAAACATGTAAACAAAGGATGAATGGTCAGTAATTATGAACAGTCTGTCTAGTTCAAAATAATTAATCAATCGGTGCAGAGCTTACCCTTAAAAGGTACCTTGTAATAGTAGAATATAATCTTTTTACTGATGAAAATTCAACGTTTTTTAGTTTCGAAAATTCCAAGTACTCATTTCGACGACACGTATCGCGTGTATTTAGAAAACAGCAAAAATGAAAAAAAAACCTCTCATAATATATATTGATTACTGGATTACAAGCGCTTAAAACTTCACTAAAAATTAAATCTACGTTACACTACAAATACAGAATATTTCACTTTAACGTACATCAATCGAATAAACTTTCTTCGAAGGTGGAAAAAACCAATTAACAAAAAAAAACTTTAAACCAACCCGCGTAAAAACAAAACCAAACTACGAACAGTTTTCCGCGTAACAGTACATCGTAATATAATCAAAAAAAAAGTACTCACAATTAAAAGCATCAACGTTAAAAAAAAAAAAATAAATAAAAAAAAGTAGAAAATTGAAAACAGCACAGTTAAATTTCTCGAAATGAAAATTGCTTGAGTACATGATAAAAAATACAAATCGCGTACGTTAAATTGCAAAGAAAAATACTATGTACACGTCGTAACACAGCGTTGATTAAATTGAAAAAATTAAACAGCAAAAAAACCAACGCGACAACCGTTAAAAAACTTGAAAAGGATATCCGTCCAGCGTTCTGTAATGTCCAAGGCGTCAACATCGATAAATACTTTCATTTAAACAAATTAAATAAAATCGAAACTTAAAACCGGTTACAAGTCAATACATTTCAACCGATGCAGAATATAACACTTAAGTCTTCTCGATGATAAAAAATCAATCACATTACTATCGTAACTGAAACAACGAAATGATAACAAACAAAATAATAAGTATGAACAAACAATCAACAAAACTTCAACAACAAAAAAAAAACATAATAATACGACACGAAAATAGGGTTACTTTAAAAAAGAAAAAAAAATAACAAACCCCGCACATATTATCACGACGAATCAACAAACGCGTTCGAAAATTAACAATTTCCAAGGGAACGAAAAATTTAAAAATAAAATAAAACAAAAAATCGCGCACAAAGAAAACACTGCAAAAATAGGTCAAAATTTAAATTTCCATTTACAACGTATCTTAATTTTTTCGATTATTTTAATTAAACGAATCACTAAAATCTTCACTAATTGTACACTCGAATCATGCACTAAACAATTAACAACTTCACCACAATTGCGACACTAGTAGCGCCTAGAAACGTGAAAATTTACCGAACCATCGCGATCATTTTGATATATTAACCAAGTCGACTGGAGAGAGAATAAAATCGAGGAAAAACTCGCGCAGTAGTAACCAATTAAAAAAATTAGTTTTTAAATTTACGCCACTTTTGGTAACAATTTTCTAAAAAAGTTAAAAAAAACTGGTCAAAGAAACCTATAAATACATAAGAAAAACATACGTCATGAATTAACACATTAATATTCAACGAAAAAAATTCACCCTCAATGTGTGGATCGAGGGTATTAAAGGACCTTACCAAAGAGACGCGTATGTGCAGTAGCGTTTGTAGAAAAATTCACCCTCCCTCCATCCTTGAATTTTAGAATACTTTTATTTAACCACTGTCAATAGATTTCATCTAGCTCAATCGAAATGCCGAAATTTTTCCGCTTTTTTGCATTTCGACGATTTTCAATATCAAATTTTCGAACCGCGTCCGTCAAGTTATAACCTTGCACCCGTCGTTGAGGCTACTGCACACACGAATCACGCGTTCACCTGAAAACATACGAATAAAAACGGCAGTCCGCTTGATGAAAACACGTTTGAACGATTAGTTGTGGTAGGAAACCTCTGGCGGTTGTGAAGACAAAAATATGGCTTCGCAGAGAAATCGCAAAACGTGTTTTGATTAAAACGGCGCCGCAGAAGCTGTAAAGAAATTGCGTTAAATCACAATTCATACTTACAAATGATATAGTAGATAAAATTAGAGGAGTATGTACGGGCTAGGCGGCGTCATTTTTCACTACGACAATCATCAAGTGATCTTCTTTCATTGCTTCGGCGGACATCCCGTGGGCTGTCCTTTTAAGTAGGTCGGCTGCGTATTGGCATGGCGGAAATGCGTAGAGGACGCCTTTAGCGTCGGTATCTTTATTGAGGAGGGATATAACACCGGCGGCTTCCTTCTGCTTCAGATACGATATCAGATTACGTAGCGGTCTACACTGAGCGGTACTCTCGTCGAAAAATATCGAAGACGATGGTCCGGGTAGCCCAACGAAAATACCATAACCGGGAGACGATACTATACGTTTTGAAACGTCTTCCAGCTTAGCCGGGTCTAGGCGCAGTCTTTGAGAAATCCTGAGCAAATGCTTACTTTCGTCGCTCTTCATAAGCACGTTGATAATATTACCGTCACCGTCGGTGATATGAAATTTGGCCGGGAACAAGGAGCTTTTCAGTATAAGAGCTCCTTGCCACGCGTTTGTCGTACATCGCGTGATATCGGCCAAAGAAGCGGCTGTCGCTAAAGCACCGTTAAATCTGCTATCTGTATCGCTTTCGCTGTTATTACACGAAGACCTCATCCTTTTATATTTATGGCCGTCGTAATCTCTGGATTCTTCGTCCCATTTTTCTTCTTTCGAATAATCGTTCGGACTGCTCAGCGTTCTGCTGCTGTACGAATCTTTGTCGTTTTTACCTCGTTCACTCCACAAGGTGACGCCCGGAGGGATACCAGGTGGCCGTCCGTCGTATTCGTAATCGGCATTCCATAACGGTTCGTAAGGCTCGTATGAAGGTTCATCTGCGCCGGAAACACCTATCCTGTAATCTCCGGCGCTAGTGGCGACGTCGTCATACGACGAAGGCGGCGGAGGCGGTGGACGCGGCTGGCGTGAACCGATATCGGCGAAATCAACACGAAGTTTGTGCTCGCTACCGCCCAGCGGAAAACCACGCATTTCTTTTACCGCCGCCGTAGCAGCGTCGATAGAATCGTACAGTATATACGCGCTGTTTTCGCTTTTATCGTAATCGATCTTCTTGATGGCGCCGAATCGGTCGAATTCGCGTTCCAGTTGCGTGGTCGATGTCCAAGGACCTAAGCCACCAACCCAGATTCGCGTAGTTGGGGTCGCTTTTCCGTAGCCTATTTTACATTGGAATTTACCAATATACTGGCCGGATAGCTCGACTTTGGCGCGATGAGCCATATCGAGATTTTTATATCGTACGAAAGCGTAAGCGTTTCCAGTACCGGGCATCGGTCTTTTGATATCGACATCTTCGACCACGCCGTACCTACTGAAAATACGTCGGAGTTCTTCCTCGGAAATGCTCAACTCAAGATTACCAGCGAATAAAGTCCTCGTAGCCAGAGGATCGTCTTCCGGGGGAACGTGATGCAAGTAGTTGGGAAATTTATCTTTCTTTTCGAGTTTATCCATGAAATGTGCGTGAGGCGGTTTGAAAGGAATAAAAGGACGAGGACCAGGCACATATAAATGAGGAGGACCGGGCGGTAAATGAGGAGGCACGGGGATAGCAGGATGAAGTGGCGGTCTGGGGAGAAATTCGGGGTGAGGTACAGGAGGTAAATCGCGGCGAAAATCACGTATCATCGGAATTGGCGCGTATGGTATACGATCGTAAAATCTATCCGCTCTATAGGGATCCGGTATAGGCGATCGACGATAGTAACGATCGTAATCTGGAGAATAACTTCGAGACCTTGGGCGACTACGGTGTCGATGACGTTCAACAGAACTTCTGCTTTCGTATACCGGTTCAACCAGAGCTACTTTGTCGTAAATAATAACTCGAGGTTTCGCGTGCTTAGCATCTTTGGCATCTTCGGAATTACGAAAACAAACGTAAGCCACGCGTTCGTCCAAATCATGCGATATACGTACACTGAGGTCGCCGAATTTCTTGTATTCGTTGTACAAGGCGTCTTTGATAACATCGTCGCTAGCTTTTGTGTGAAGCGCGCTCACGCAGAGTACTTTGTATGATGGGTGAGATTTTTCCGCATCTCTTGATGATCCGTGCTCTTCTCTAGCGCTTTTGTCGTAACCGTACCTCGAGTGAGGGCTAGAAGGAGATCGTACTCTACTATGACGTCGAATTCGTTCGGGCGAAGTGCGTTCGTCCGAGCTGTCGTCATATCTACCGTAACTAGAACGATTACGTTTTCTGCGATAACGAGAACTATCCCTGCTGCCACTACGTTCGCGTCGTTTCATATTTTTTATTTTCACTTTAATATTACTATCACTTTTGTAACTAGAAGAAACACCAATCATTAGCAACGGTAAAGTCGATAAGCAAAGTTGACAAAAAGTGTTATCGCATAATAAGAAAATTTCAACGAGAACTCAACGATGTCGCGAAACAATCAAAGAAAAATATTCATAAGTTGAAAAATTAAATTTCAAGTATCATATATCACCAATATCCGTAATCACTTCTGAATCTTCCAATAAAACTTTAAACTTTTAGTAAATTACTTAAAATTATGTCTTACCAACAATAAGAAACGTAGCTTTAAAACACTGAAATAAACTAGAAAGAAAACAAAGTATAAAGTAACTGTAAACTTCATCTGAAGAATTGAATTACGAAGTAAAATGGCGATGGATAATTATGTCTGCAGAAAACTGTGTGACGTACAAAATCACGTGATTTGTTTAAACGAATGAACGAACTGGAATGAACGCAATCAAGAATAATGTATGGGAGGAGTCGTTCAATTAAAGAGATGATTTTACTTCGTTGTTACTTTATGTTCCCTATTAGTATTTTTTCATCTTGTTACTTTGTAACTTCTTCGTAACGAATTTACTTTAATTACCTCATGAAACCATAAAATTTAAAAATTTTCGTTTACACGCACAGAAGAGCATCAAGTTGAATTCTACGTGAATGTTAATCTTGATGATACATTATCGAAATTCGTCAAATTTTTCATTCTTATGACTGATGTCTTCGTTCTGTCTTTCACTGACACAGGACGCGACGCAAATTATTAAAAATTTTAGTAGTCGCGATACATTACAGATTTAAGGTATTTCCATTAATTCATTCAATTTAATGTGTTATACTTATTAAGTCCAATATTATATTAATTGTCAATTTACAGAGGCGACATCCGCAGATTAAAGTGCATTTATATGCATTAAGCGTTAACAAGAGATACCCTCATTTCTGGGTCTTCGTTTCTGATCACTACGAAAAGCCTGCCATTGCTAGTCAAAAATTCAAAATTACGTTTCATAATTAAAAATAACATTCCGTGTAATCGTCCTTCATCCTTCATATCTTTTGATGTAAATTATTTTTGCTATAAACCTCTAATTTTTTTCTCGTAATACTGAAAGATGAAATTTAGTTTGATGTAGTTTGGGAAGAAAAAATAAAGAAGGGATGAGCGGTACACGTGAAGAAAAATTGTTATTAAATTCGCTTATTAGTTGGAAAATTTGCATAATTTATAAGGAATTTAGATATTAAGTTATCGTTAGACTACATACGAAGTAATTGCAATATTTTACTCATATTTTGAAATTTGAATCAAACTAAATTCGGCATTCCAACCGATTTGCAATTCGAATCATTTCCGTTCAGTTGGTCGTTTTAAATTGTTAACGACGTTTCTAAACTTCTCCCAACGAGAGCGCTACTCGTCGCTGACGAACAATAATAGCGGTTTCCAACTTTCCATGCTAAAGCGAGGGGCTCAAGAAGTTTCTTTTTGTTATGTCTCGACTTCAAAAAATTCATATGTGTAGAAATAATTGATAGTAGGAAATTATTTTAAGACGCGTGATCGTTTATACAATCGTTTTCGTGAATTACAATGTAAATATTGTTATTAGTTGATAAAGAACGCGGTTAAGTGAGCGAAGATTTCTAACAGTATTTTCATATTTAACATGGCTTCCATGAAAGACACAGCCACCTTTTTTGCAGAAGGTACTGCGTCTCAATTTCAATATATGTTAAGTTTATATCCTCAAGTATTAAAGCTGAAAGCAGAAAACAAAAACAAGAAGCCTGAAGATCTTATTAAATTAGACAATTGGTAAGTACCATTGAGTTTTACTAACTTTGGTATGTGTGTCATTGAACTTCGCTTTTGTCGAATTCACATCGTCGGCTAATCGTTGTTCAAAAGGTAATACAGAAATTGTTTGTACGATTTCATTTTTGAATTGCGCTTCCAAAGATTAATTAGATTTTCTTCCAAGTTATTATAATTCTTTTACGAAGTTGACGCGAGCTAGACGCGTTGTTCGGTAAGTAATTATGTCGGTTTCGTAAATGTGCTCCTTTGTGATTTCCAAAATTAGTATTTTTTTTTCTCGTCTATTTTTCCTTATTTATTTCAGGAAAAGATGATTTTTATTACATTTTAATTTCATTTGTTTACCTTTAATGGCGTTATTTTTTATTGTATGATATATATATGTGTGTGTGCGTGTGTTGGTGACACTGATCAACGCTATTGTTTTACTTAAATTTTTTTCGCTTTGTTCGATTTTCCTTTTTTTTTGGTATAGATTTTGCGAAATTAATTTTTTTTAAAACGATTTCAGGTATCAAAATGAGTTACCAAAAAAAATCAAAGCCAGAGGGAAAGATGCTCATTGTAGCCACGAAGAATTAGTTCAGTTGATGAAATGGAAACAAGCTGTAAGTTTTTTTTTCACGATTTATTCGTGAAATATTTAATTTTAAAAATTGAAAAGACGACGAGATGGTCGGAAGGGAGATGAATGTGAGTGAATTGAGATCGATATAAAAGTCTTGATGATGATCGAATGCGTACACATGTAACGGAAATTATCTTGAAATTTTTTGTGGAGAATTTCCAAAATATAGATTTACTTTTTATGGTTTGCGAATGATATAATTGTAACTTTTCTCATTTCAGAGAGGCAAATTCTATCCTCAATTAAATTATTTAGTTAAAGTGAACACTCCTCGGGCGGTAATGAACGAAACGAAGAAAGCTTTTAAAAAATTGCCCAATTTGGAACAAGCAATCACCGCGCTCAGCAATCTGAAGGGTGTAGGTACTACGATGGCTTCAGGTAATTGTGATATTCCTTCATTATAATTCACACCTCAACGACGCGTTAATATTATGGAAATTTCGAACAGCTTTATTAGCCGCAGCCGCACCCGATATAGCGCCTTTTATGGCGGATGAATGTTTATTAGCGATTCCTGAAATTGAAGGTATCGATTATACGACGAAGGAATACCTCAATTTTGTTTCACATATTCAAAATACCTCGGATAGACTCAGTAAAGAGAGTACGTATTTTTATATTGAATTACGGTTTGCGGCGTCGTAACGACGCACTCTTCGAACACCCTGCTCGATTTCTCTTAACATGGCGTATTTTAATAGCAGCCAATGGACCGTGGAATTTACATTCTGTAGAGTTAGCGCTGTGGACTCATTTTGTTGCTAGTGAATTGAAACCAGAATTGTTGGACGGCATTCCGTGTCCGAATGGTAAAACTACATCAAACGTTACTCACCAAAACGGCGACGTTACGAATACTGCCTCAAAGACAACATCTCCTGAAGTAAGTTCGATGATGCGTTTCCAGCGTGAATACGTGATTAAATGTTTCCCATTTTTACAGAATTCCGATCTATCTAACGACGTCACATCGTCGGAAAACGCTGACAATACTAATAAAGTAGCTAATGCCGAGTGTTCAAATAATGACGAAAATGATGCTATTTCAATTAACGAAGATTCTCTGGATAAATCATCGGTGACGCGTAGCAAAACCGAAATAAATGATGACGACGCGACCACCAACGATTCAGTGATAACGTCCGACTCAGCTACGAACGATTCGGTCGAAGTTGACGAACGGAAAACTGCCGTTGTCGATATCAACGAGGAAACTTGTTCGAGTTTCCTCGAACCGCCTAATAAAAAGGTTATTTTTGTTGGATTTTCGATTTCTTCTTCTCTCCGTTTTTATACCATATTGTTTTGAATCTTATTTGATACTTATATACGTTTTTGCTTTCGTAGGTTAAATTAGAAAATGAAAACTGTTTGGATACGGTCAAAAACGAAGATTCGCAGAATTCCATATCTGATAATAAATGACAATGTTTCCTTTTTTATACTTACCTTCACATTGTGTACGTGTATTAATGCGATATCAGTAACAGGTACGAATTGATTTGATATTTTTTTCTTCTAGTTGGATGTTACTTTTTCTAAATAATTTAGCGTTTAGTTGAAAAATGCGACGTCGTAATCGTTTTATTCGGAGTTTTTTCAGTCGTTAACGTGCGATCGCGTTTCCATATAAATTTGCAACCCGAAGTACTATCGCTTTCCTTCGTTAAAGAACATCCATCGTATTACTAATTTCTCTTGTATATCTTTCAATTGGCATAAATGATAAAGAAATTCCGCCGCTGTAGTGGCCAAATTTTAATCAATTCCCAACAAAGCCGAATTAGATACGTTTAAATCGCCGGGATTCGCTTCGATTGCCAAGTCTGTCGCAAAATATGTAACTCGTCTACAGGGTCTGGCAATTAGTCTATTCCGTTATGTTGCGTTGATAGGATTTTTCAACTTGGCCTATTCGTTTGTGTCCAAATTAAAAATATCTATTATGATAATTTATCAGCGAATAAAGAATCTCGTGTTAGTAATTTAATACGTGTAAACGAGCGCGTATCCGAGAACCGCTCAACGTATCTGATTTAAATTTAATCAACGTATTGTGCGATGTTTGTCGTTCGCGTGTTAATGAACGAATATCATTCGTTTGGCGAATGCTTTTCGGTGATATTTTTCAATTATTTCTCATCAAGCGTTTTGATTTCAAAAGAGCATCGCATACATCGGATGTGTTTAAATTGATTGATAAAACGTTTATAAGAATCTTTTCGCTTTTTGAATTCATTATTTTCTTTTTTCGCCATCAACGGAAACGGATTAACAGATTTGTGAAATAATCGAGGATCCGGTGGGCGATTTTCAAAAATCGTTTTTTTTACGTTTGTTCAATCGATATTAATACGATGATTTTTCTATCAAAAAAATACGCGATTTTTACCCGATTCTCGCTTTCTCTGTAGCTTTTTTCTTTACTCCTGCCATTTTTTTTTGAAGATGATTTTTCATAATACATAATGTAGTGTTTGAATGGAAATAATTGTGTTAATTGATATTCTTGTTTTTTTTTTGTTTGTTTTCTCTTTAGCAAGTATTCAAATAGTAAGAAAATTTTGCACATTTGTAAAAAAGTTATACGATTTTGGAGTAGTAGGTAATTTTAATTTTATTCACGGATCTGTAATTTATTAATTTTATATATTTATTAAATTGAATACGATGAAATGAGCTGAACCAAACAAAAGAAAAAAAAGAAAAAAAATTGAAAGAGAAAAGAGAATTAAAGAGATAAATAGAAAAATTGCAATCGACTTCGAACGTCCAACGGTTTTTAGACGAGGATTTTTTTATTAATTTTTTTTTTTAGAGTTCGTATGAATCTTTCTGTTTACGTGATAATTCTCGTAAATTCTCGTAACAAGTCGCTTTGTCGCTTTAGTAAAAAAGAAAACTAAGTTTTTTAATTTTTTTTATTGATTATTTGATTATTAAGTAGAACTTAAATTATTGCTAATGCTACTCGTTCTACTATTAACTTTAAGATTTAATTATACGATTTCTATATTGTTGTTATTTATAATTATTTATTTATTTATTTTTTTTTAAATATCTATCTTTACTGTATTATTATTACGATAATAATAACGTTCTTTTTATGATTATTATTTAATTAATTACGGTTATTGTATTTTGTAATTAAATTTAAAAAAAAATGAAGCGATGTTCATTCGTGTTGGTTGGTACGTTGTAACGGACGAATGGTGATTTAAAAATAAATTCCGAACAAACGTAACGAATTTTAGAAGTTTGTACAAAATGTTTTATTTCAACGGATATGTGTGTAAATTTTCTTTTGTTTTCATTTTTCTCATTTATTTTTTGCCCTTCTCCTATGTATATCTGTTTGTATGTGTTTCGAAATGTGTGTATATAAAGAAAGAAAACGGCTAAATTTTTAGACCATCATGTACCTATTTCTCTGTTTTCTCTTTCGAATGCGTGTTTATGCTTGGAATTAATTTTTAATAAAAGAAATATCATAAGTATTGTGTGCCTTATCGTTTTATTTTAAAAGACAAAACATATTTACTATACAGTCGCGCGTTCTAATACATATTTCTGTACTTCTGCTATCGTCGTTGGACGATGATGTGAAATCATTTTCTATGCGGTATGTTAATGGCACATATTCGTTGTAAGAATTTTTTGTTTTCGAGTTGAAAGTTTTGTTACATTTCTGGAAATAGATGTTTGTAGAAGTTGATATAATACAAAGTATATGTATAATCGTATATTACTACTAATTATGTTATAACCATTTCCTATTCATTTTTTTTCCTTTCAAAATGACGATTCGGCAAGATAGACGTTTATTACGAATTTTATTTACAAATCTTAATTTATACGTGTAATATTCGTTCGTTCGTTCGTTCGTTTTCTTATTGATTTTTTTCGATCGATTTTCATCTATGTTTTGTTCGAGATGATCGATAATTTTAAAATTTGATAGCTTAAGAGGCCTTAGAATTCATTACGAGCTGACTTATTCCTGTTAACATTCCTTTTAATTTTTATTATTTTAACGCTGGAAATGTATGATTTGTTTCTCTCTTTTGTCCTTCTGTCTCTCTGTTTCTCTCTCTTCTAAGATTATGAATATGTAAAATCTGAGATCTATTTAATGATGAAGTTGAAATCGTAAAATAAATGAGCAAAAAAGATAAAAATTTGATTTGTGAAATAGTTTAATTTAATATGTAGTGCTTAAATGGTGCTGTTAACGTTGGACTCTTTGTATAATGTGTCGACCAACCAGAAAAGTATTACTTGTGTTTTAATTTTTTTTTTAATTTTATTTTATTGTCGTCGTGCATGAATTATACCCTTTTGAGTAATATGTCTTTGTGCAAGTAAATTTTAAACATTCATTTTCATCGTAAACGGTATTTTTTTATTGCGTTTGAAGGAACGTGTACTTGTGTCCGTAGGTTTCGATGATGTGATTCTCGATTCGAGCAACGTTAATGTACTGAAAGTTTGGGAATTCAACGTTTGATAGTTGGATGCTGGTGTATATTTGATGTTCTTTTGCTTTGAGCTTATTGGGTGCTTGCATTATGCGATAGAAATTATGAAGAAATTTTATTTTTTCACTGATGCCGAATTATAACGGCGTACATTGATGTTATTCGTTCATCTTGTATGTATATTTACGGGTTTATAAATTACAATTAGATTTCAAGAATTTACGGGTATAGTTCGAGATAAATATTCTATGAGAGATGAATTTTTAGAAATCTGTTTCACGTATAGTGTCATCGCAGCAATCCGCACACTGATCATATGAACTAAGTTGTGTATTCTTTCGTTATGATTAGAATCTCTACAAACACAGTCAACGGTAAGTGTAATAATGACAAAAATGAGAGGATACGAATGAATACCTCTGTGTACCTGTTGCTGCTGATGTCTGCTTTGATATTCGTAATATTCTGTCTCAATATGATATCTGCGTATTTAAACTGGAAGAATTCGGTGTAACTTTGCAATCCGCATACAACAACTAAACAGCGACAATATTAAAAACATTGCTTATTGCATTAGAAACCGAATAATGGAGACTAACCCTGTTCGATAAATAAATCTGCTAGAGTGGCATCGTAGAGTAATCGATTTTCATTATATTCCTTAGGCAATTCGTAATGGTACACTCGATAACATTTTTCATTCAAAAACGAAGAAAGTTGCTTTAACCAAGCGTCTCTATGATATTCAAAGGAACACCAATTCTAAGAAATAATCATACAACACACGCAAATAAACGATTGGTAGTTTTTGACTTATTGTGAAGAAAGTGATAGCAGAATACATACTTGAAGTACAAGCTGCTTTAGAACGAGCAAATACAGAATTTGATGCGTTAAAATGTATTCCGTACTATTGGCGAACATCATGTGCAAACAGTTTTCTGAGATATCACATTTTTCAATTAAGCTTCTGGTGCAGTGGTAATAATCTGTATGGAAAGTTGACGAATCCAGTAAGTCAGGTGTAGTTGCTCTGTTGCTAATCCAAGAACTACCCGTGCAATTTTGTAGATTAGATGGTTCATAATCGAATGACCATAAATTTGTTGAAAACCATTTCTTCTCTACATAGTTAAACCGCAACGTGTAAACAAAATGGAGAACGGAAATCTCGAGCTGTAGAGGATTACTTCTACTTACGTGTTTCATCGTAATTAATATTCGCGATGTTACGTTGAACCGCTTTCTTCGATATAACATCGCATAAGTATTTTATGTCCGATATTTTTCGTCGGATTTTTAAATCCACATTCCGTATTTTCAAAAAATTCAATTGACCTGTTATTACGAATAAGTATTTATAAAGTAAGCATAAAACGGAACTATATATTTTATGCAGAAATTAGATTGCTTAAGTGTTTGTGTACCTAGCTATTCAGTAACTAAATTATAACTACCTACCTGACACTATTGTCACACCGAATAATAAATTCACATCCAAAATGTCTTCATTTTCAACGCAAAATGTCAAGTCATTTTTTAAGGAATTTACAAACGCTTCTAAATATGAAACACCATGTGTTCGTTTTGATAATAGAATCACATTCAGAACTATGAAAAAACAATTAAATTTGAACATAGCATCGAAGAAATAAAATCGTTGATTTTTCGTAAATCTGAAATCCGTTACTAGCAGTTATCAGCTAGTAAATTTTCGAGTCATTATGTAAAATTAAAGAAACTATGTTGAACATCGGACTAGATAAACTCGAAAGATCGTCAACTGTCACTTTAAGAGCATTTCAAGCGACGGATACGAATCACTTACGTATCATTTTTCATCTCGCTTCACCCTTGAACTTTTCCGTAGACTTTATTACATTTGCAAATCTAATCATTTTATTGCTCTTGGTCAACTTCCCACGACGATACATTGCCTATATATAATGCTGTATCAAAATCCACTCGATATTTAATAGTTTACTGATGAATTTATCAAGTGCCCAGAACCTACGAACTAGTGTAACAGGAATTTAAGCGATTTAAAAAAAAATTGAGCAAATGACAATGAGAAAGTACTTAATGATTCTGTTTTGATGTTGAGTATTTGAGTAACATGGAGGTAAATCGCTACGTAAACAGGTTTAATAAATTCATTCATTCTTTTTAGATGGGTGCAATTTTATTTTTGTACATCATACGTTTGTAGTTTAAGAATAAAATGATAGGGACGTATAACATGAATGAAATACGAGAAACTTTGTGCTAAATTACTGAAATTATGTACCAATACGCATTTATCGCTGGTATTAGGTAGCTACAAGCTGCTATTACTTCAAATTATTGAAGTTTTAGGTACACGTGAAAAATAAATTAAGTAAGGGACCATCTTTTGTGAAATTAGGTATAATTCAAAATAAAGTACAACAAAGTTTTCATAGTTAAAATCTCATTGTATTGGGCAACACGATATTTCTTCTCTTGGTATAACACTGATGATAATGACATATTTTTAATTATTTTTAAACAGTTAAACATTCGCGGTGAAAAGGGTGGAGATATCCATCGGCTACACAACTGTGAGATGCTAATCCGTGTTTAATGCAATATCCAATTATTCGTCTAGTCTGAAATAAAATGACAATACCAGTCAGTAAACTTTGAATGTTGTGATGAAGGGTTATCTTTAATCTTCTAGCTACAAGTCATGTAAGATGAAGGTAATGAAAATTTAAACGAACTTACAACTTGAACCTCCATGTGGCAAATGTTATTTTGAAATTTAATATCTTCCTTTTCGATCACATTTCCTACCTGAAATTCACAAATTTGTTTTGAAACGAAGAGTTATGATTTTTATTCGATCATCTGTGCTGAAGGTCATCGTTTCGTCAAACGACTGCGATGCTATATCGTTACGATGAGAATAGATCACCACAGTTTAATGTTAGCGATTTGATCAAGTATCTCGTATGTTTTCACAAGCAACAGGCAAGAAAGTTGTTACATTTTTCAAATTTTCTTACCTCTTTGGAATCAACACCATCATCCGAATCAATCATAATATCCGATGGACTAACAGCATACGATATAACTATCGAACTAACAAATAGTATTATACCTAAACGCTGAATCATGATGTACTTATTCTAAAAAAAATCCAATCGTCGGTTGGATTGTTCGCAAAATGTAGATATTATTTATTTCACGTACTACACGTATACTATTAAAATACCACCCTGTTCGTTCATCTTATACTCGCGATGTAATTTAGAATGAAGCAATTTTGATTTGATACTTTTATACTGTACTTACAAGGTTGATACACGGAAAACCCCACCTTCGCTGACGTCGCTTGATAAAAAAAAAAGAAAGAAAAACTCCTTCAACTTTTCAGTATTAGAAAACAGGTTTTAATTAAATTTAATTTGAAATTGGGACAAACAACTCACGTTAGGAAACAAAATTGAAAAACAAATATGGTTTCGAATGGAAATGAGAAAATTACTTGGTTTTTCAATGGTTTCCCTGAATCTATTATTAACCCTCATAATGATATTCAAAGGTCTGTCGAATCGTCGTTCCTGTATTTTCGTTCGTGACTAGCCGATGATCAATTCTTGGAACTATTATGTCTTGATTAATGAAAAAAGTTCTCTAAAATTTATACATATAGTTTTATGACCGCGTCACGTACAGCTCACCAAGTATATACGCAGGTATTTTTTAATAAATAAAAATACATGAAGTACAATCTTTTATGAATTAAAAAATAATATTTAAAAATACACACAAACACAGCTCATAAGTATCCCTGCATAAAAAAAAATTAGTAAAACATAAAAATTATATAATTACGCGAAACTATCATAATTATTTTCACTTTATTGAGCAAATTTCATATCTCTGTCATAATTTCATTCCACTCGTTTTAAGCAACGTTTGAACCAAATTGCCGTATTTATGATAGCGTCCATTTCAACTGGTACTGTGCCTAAAGAGTGATTATCGTCGTAGAAGTGTAATCTGAAAATACGTCAAGTTTTAAATCGACCGAAGAAAAATATAACAACGCGTCATAGTAAATAAATTACTTGGCGGGAATATTCCGTTCTTTTAAAGCGTGGTAATAAGCTATTCCCTGAGATGATGGAACACGCAAATCTTTTTTGCCTATAAGCAACAAAGTTGGAATTTTCACTTTATTTACGTTCTTTATGGGTGATTTTTCCATCATCTTTTCGTACAAGTCTGGATTATTAGCAGCGCTACTCAGCCCCTCATAGGGGAAGCCAGATGTTACAGTGACCCTACAAACAGATAAAATTTTAATTATAACCTAAAGGAAGCTCTTGGAGGTAACTTTAAAACAAAGGTTTAAATGATTTCAAAAGTGTTAAAATATGGTACCTCCCACTTACCATTCAGGAATATCAGTAGTGTAAAGCATACATGGTAAATTGACAACCGGATTTATGGCAACAACACCGATAAATGTGTCCTGAAAATTAATTTATTGATATTATCTCACCTTGTCGAGACTTAAATTTTTTATCTCTGGTAATAATCAAAAAACAAACCGGATAACATGAACTTAAATGCAATACTAAGAATCCTCCGTAAGAACCGCCGAATAATAAAACTCGATTAGGATCTAACCAAGGAAATTTCTTCAGACCGGTTTGTAAAGCGGAATAACAATCTTCAATATCGAGAGAAGCAATTTCACCAAGAAGAGAATCGTTGAACTTTTGACCAATGCCAGTAGAACCATGATAGTGCACTGTTAATACTCCAAAACCTGCGAATTAAAATTAAACCCAAGTCTATTTTCGTTTTTCAAATTTGGTAACTGATGAGTATAGCATCGTTGATTTTTACCTAATTGAGTAAACAAATGAAAAGTAGGCGAAAAGCTGCTGGAAGATGACGCATGAGGACCTCCGTGAAGATATAATACCAGTGGAGTCGATTGTTTTTGTTCACTTTGTGGACCGTAATACGTAGCATAACAGTTTTCTGTAAGAAAAAATTGCTCGGTATTACTGCCTTTGTGAAAATTTGAAAGAGATAAAAATAAAAAACAATGTCAGTTTGACGTTTTGTGTACCTTTTGCGCTTGTGTTTAGTACATCAAAATATTCTATTATATTTCCCTCTGAAATATCCTCCTGCTCGGTTAAGTGTTGTAATAAAGGCTCATCCGCGGTATTACCGATGACAGACGGAATATATAAAGATGATAAACAGTGAGGTTGTTTAAAAGACGTGATACTAAGAAGCGCAAAATTATTATCAGATACATCCAAAATAGTGTTACTTTCTTTTTCGTTTTTAGAACCAATATCCCATAAAGCACCAGTATCTGAAAATTTTTTGATAATTCAAATTAATTAGGTAATTCAGGTAATCAAGAAAACATCGAAGAAAACTGAAATTATACCTATATCAACAGCATACGTATTAATGCGATATTTTTGAGCGGTACTAAAAAGCAGGTATTTGCTGTCAGGAGTCCAACATCTTGTTGCAAAAGAATGGGTGAAAACTCCGAAGAATTCTTTCCCATTTCTTGTAATAATGTTATCTTGAACAACGTCCACAACAACGGTAATCTGTAACATCAAAATATTAAGTACCTATCGGTAACTAAATTGAGTATAAAAATTATTTGTAAAGAAATTTCAAGTACCTTTTTGGTGCTCCAATCACATCGCACAATTGTAACAGCTGTGTGATGTGGCCCCCCTTGTGATCTTTGCAACCAAACCAAATACTTTCCATCTGGACTGAATCGCGGAGACGCGACAGCGACATTTTTGTCGCTTAAAATAACTACGAATATAACACAAAATCAATATGAAATGCAATCTCATCAGCCTGTCATGCATTGCTTAAATTACCATAATTTTCATTGCTTAAATAAAATATGTGGCTTTCTTTATTAGAACAATGGACTAATCCCAATCTTCGAGGAGTATTTATGAATCCAACACCGACAATTCCTTCATCATTCGGTTCAAAGACGACTTCAGCCGGAGAAATATCCTGAGGAATTCCTCGCACCAAGCTGAGTTTTTCATCCATAATATCACAACATACTATCACAGGTTGTTGTTTGGGAGAAAGAGTTTCACCCCAATCTTCTTCATACACGTATTGTTCTCCCTTTGTTAAATTAAATAATATATTACAATTGTGGAGTCATAAAAGATCGTAAAATTTAAAAAAAAAACTAACTCTGAGGTCTATGTCACTTTCATTCTTCGAACTATCGTCATTATCACTTAGTAGTTTTTGTTGGTAAAAAGGAGCCGCTTTTGGTTTTTTTTTTTCTGCTATATAGATTACCTTGTTTTCTTTATTCGACCAAGAAAGCGAACCAAAACGATCTGTAAATAAGTACACGCAAATGAGTAAAAGGACATTAAAATCATTATTACGACAAAGGATATTCAAATTGGTAATATAGTATTTTTTCTACCATCAGAGTAAACTGGCCCGTGTACATCTAGTGCAGCCAAATCGTATGTTGAGATGGATGTCATAGTGGACCATGACCATATTTCCAAATAAAATTTCATATCGCCTTTAGAGGAATCACTCGGAACCGATTGTATAGCTGCTTTGTATTTTTCCGTTTTCGAAAATGCACTCAAGATCCTGCTCTCAAAATGTTAATAAAAATATTGCCCAATTTTCAAAAAAGAAAATTCTGCTCATCATGTTTTCTTACCATTCCGAAGCATCAGAGGCACCTATGTCGAACACAGGATTCAAGCTGGAATCTGTCAATTGTGTTCTAGATATTTTCATAGATCTCCCTCGTTGTAAATTGCGTTGACTCCATTCGGATTCTACAATATGCATGTTCCGGTTAGATTTTTGTACTTTAGCTGCTACGAGCCGCAGCGTAGATTGATAAATTTCTTTGAAGTTATGAACGATTTCATCGACCTAAAAATTAAAATGGACGAAATTGAATACCGCAAGTGCATCCATAATGAAATAACTGGAAAACGCTATACTTACCTCCGATTTTTCCAATCCTTCAAATTTGCCATTTCTTGAGGAACTCATGTCTCTTATGCAATTAATCACAATCACAAAACATAAATATAATTCAACATCAATACAATTATAAGTGATTAAACACACTTTTTGACCGGACGGCTGACGACGTTAATTTATAAGGACTACAAGATATATTATTTTCTTATACAGTAGGTATAACGAAAAAAGACGTAAGCACTGCGAGATTAACAAATGATCCACATATAAAACGAGAAAACATGGTCTCGTAATAAAGCGAGCTTCCGGTGTACAATGAAATTAGTAACAAACAATAGCATTAGAAAGTAGAAATTTACTAGAATTCTTCATCCCCATTATTCTTATCGAAACTCGTCTCTCCGATTCTCCATCTCTCTCTTCACTCCCTTCTTGTACCACTTGAGGTAGCATTATTTTCACACTCGTGTAACACACGCTTTTGGATCCCACGAAAACGGATGATGAAATGAAAAAAGTTGTAACGGCGGGTTAAATAAACGGATCCAATTGATAAATCAATTGCTCATCATCTGATTACCTTTCAATTTCAAATTATAATTATTTCAACAGCTCATAAATAGTTCAAATCAATTTTCGTGTTCTAAGAGTGTGAAAATAACATTACCATTCAGCTAGAGTTTCTTATCAGTCGCTCTTGAAGTTATCAGTCGTAAATTCATGGTTCTTTGAAAAACGGTGATAATTTATTAATTTATTGTCGTTCGTAGTTTAAAATTATGCCAAGTTACCGAAATTTGTAAAATTGTTATCTTTCGGATAGTCACTTGAGAAGATTTATCATTATAACTTTATAATGTCTCGCCACAGAAACATACGAACGTATCATTACAGCGAAGGTAAGATCATTCGCTGCTGTAGATTATACAGTTATCGAAGACTAATACAACTAATAATTTGTATCATTTTAAGATTATGAAGATGACGGAGATATTTACGGACGCTCTGTCGAAGAAGATATCAGTTTATCGCCCAGCGAAGGTTTAAACAATCGCTAGTTCATTTTCTTCCTTTGAACGATTGAAAATATGACTAAATCTTATTTTTTATTCTTAGAATCTTTTATTTATAACCGAAATCACCCCAAACAGAACATGTCATCCTTTTTCAACGACACGAATAACGAAACGTCCATGCAAAGCAACGGTATATATCTATTCTACTTCGCTTGCGATTTTCTAACATTTTTATACTATTTGTAATATTTGCAGAGGAACCTCTGCCAGAAGACAGAACTGATTCACAAATTTCTACCGAAGGTAAAATGACATCAATACATAGTTTGATGCATAAATTGCGTAGTATTCATTTTGTAAATTCATGTTCAAATAGAAATGCAAAACGCCAATGAAAGAACGTTCGGAGAAAAAATATCGATGATTGATTCCACCATCAAATCCGTAAAAGTTGTACATCCGGCAAATAACTGTGTAACTCAAGGTTTCGATATTTCTTCTGCCAAAAGTAAGATGCCATCACAATACTCGAATTGACGTCTTGTTTCACCACATAGAATCATTTCATCATTATCATCTTTTCAGGCGAAAAACCACACTCTTCCAAGTACACCGATGCGAACACTTCTCGGTTGACGTCAAAATCGGAATCGGACCACAACATTTCTAAACTTTCGGAAAAAGAAGACGAAAACTCAAATATAAAGTAAAACAATCTTCAGCCGTGTATTTTGTCAAAGTAAAAAATTACCCTCACACTAATCTCTCGTTTATAGAATAAAATCAGAAGACGATGTTGGTGATATTGAGTCGAAATACAACGCCGCACGGGGCTCTCGTAAACAAAACTTATACTTGATTGTAATCGGACATGTGGATGCTGGCAAAAGCACATTAATGGGACATTTATTACATAAGCTAGGTTGCGTGAATCAGAAATTGATGCACAAGTACGAACATGAGACGAAAAAAGTAGGCAAAAATTCCTTTTTGTATGCGTGGATTTTGGATGAAATTGGCGAAGAGAGGTATTTGGATTTTTGTTACGTTTGCTGATTGGTGCCGCAAATGTTATTCATATTCTCATCTTATTAGAAATCGCGGCATCACGATAGACGTAGCGAGAAATAAATTCGAAACACCGAAATTTGTAGTCACCCTATTAGACGCGCCCGGGCATAAGGATTTCATACCAAATATGCTAACAGGTTAGATTTCATTTAATATAAAGCGCCTTTATTTTTATATAAAAATGAATATGTAAAATTGGATGCATGTTTTGACTGCAACGTGTGATGTAGGTGTCACTCAGGCGGACGTAGCTTTACTAGTTGTAGACGCAACTAATGGCGAATTTGAAACTGGATTCGAAAGCGGTGGACAAACACGAGAGCACACGTTAATCGCTCGTTTTTTGGGTAAGGAGGATTCTTTCTATAAGAGAACAAATTTGTGTATAATTTATTTTTGAAATTTTCATCAGGAATTAATCAATTGGCTGTGGTTGTTAACAAAATGGACAACGTCAATTGGTCTCAGGATCGATTTAATCAAGTACGCAAAAAATTATCGACCTTTTTAAATCAAGTCGGATACAAAGAAAACGATGTTACCTATGTTCCTTGTTCCGGTTTAAACGGTGAAAATTTAGTCGAAAAGTGCACCAAATCGGCGTTAATATCATGGTACAACGGACCAACTCTGCTCGATTTAATCGGTGAAGAAATTTCCTTCAGATTTTATCGATTTCTAAATAAAATTCCATTATGTAACGTCGACTCGGTATTTTTTTGCAGATTCGTTTCAGGCGCCGAAACGCTTCTACGACAAAGCTTTCAGAATGGGTGTAAACGATATATATAAAGGTACCGGAACAATACCTTGTCTTTGTGGTCGCGTCGAAAGTGGTTACGTTGCTTCTGGTAAAAAAGTACTGGTTAATCCTTCCGGCGAAGTCGCCACTATCAAAGGTTTGATAATCCTTTGCTCTTTTTATTTATTAAACCACGTAGTTATTCGTCAACTAAATAATCGTCCGTGATGTAGCTTTATTCGTTGACGAAGTAAACGAGGGCGCTGTGTACGCCGGCGACTACGTTAACGCTGTGCTTGTCAATTGCGACATGGAAAATCTATCCGTCGGTTCAGTCCTATGCGATATCGAAAGACCCGTTCCCGTTTGTAATAAATTCGAAGCAAAAATAGTCCTGTTTAATGTTATCATTCCGATAACCAAAGGATCCACCGTTAGTTTTCTACCTGGTTTACTATACCACTTGCATTACAAAGTGGACGTTTCACCGTACTTGTCATTTCAGGTTATATTACATTTGCACAATATCATCGATAGCGTAATAATTAAAAAACTAAACGCCCAAGTACACAAAGTAACCGGTGAATTGATCGCCAAAAGGCCTCGTTGTTTGATGAAAAACACCGCCGCCATTGTAACCATCGAAAGTAGCCGTCCAATATGTATGGAATTGTACGAGAATATGAGGGAATTCGGAAGATTCTTATTGAGAGATACCGGCGTGACCATCGCAGCTGGTCTGATCACAAAAGTTAGTAATTTCGCATAATCGTCGATTATCGTAGCGAACATTTTCAGTAATCGTTCTTTTTTTGTTTGTATGTATTTCAGATCCTATGAATAAATTGTTTCAAAACGAACTTTCTCTTCCGAGGTGAGTCGAAGGCGGTATATCGTTTTAAATAAATTGGCCGGAATTCAAGTTAGATTTTTTAAAATCTTCTGCCATCAAAATTTTGGCTATGAATTTGGTTATTTAATTTAAAAAAATTTTTAAATCGATATCACTGGAACAAAAGGGAAATATTTTTGAAACTCGAGATGTTTTTTCTTTGATTATTTCAATTTTGATTATCGTATTATTTCCATCCTTCGAAAACAGATAAAAATTATACAAAAAATCATTTTATTCGAGTACAAAACCTTCATTCTGAAGTAGCTACACAAACTTAACAAAATTACTTATAACTTACAAACAAATTACTTAATCGGTTTCTCGCATCGATTAGTAGTCATTTTCGTGATCTCGTTCGCTTCTCAAACGGAATTTTCAGACCGACGAAACTCGCAGCTTGCATTCGATATACGATGCATTTGTCAAATTAACTAGTTTTCTTTTGCGATTCACAGGATACTCGTCAGTCGTCACGTGGCGCTTCCAAAGTACGCGGATGAATTTCGCTCACGAAACGGCGCTTTCATTTCGTAGAACCATGTTCGCGGACTTACTGCTGTTGTATTTCGTTGATATTTAAATGAGCTATGAAGCGTAATCGCATTTGTAACGCGGGACGTAATTTACGTATGATTCCTTCAACTTCGGACTTCATCAAATCACCGACGAATTGGTACTTTATGTGATATCTGAAACTCTCGTTAAGGTTATAATATCGTCAATATTAAAAGTTTTATACCTACACATTCAAAAATACGTTTTATTCGAAACAAAGGATACAATAAATCGCAAATGGGATCGATGTATTTCAATTCTTTATTACTCGAATTGACCTGATCCAAAGCGTTGAATAACTCGACGGTCAAGTCCAATATACAGGGCGAAGGTCGATCGACGTTGTAACGCGAGAGAAACGGTCCGATTAGATGGCATAAAAATATATACTGCTCTTCGCTTCGAATCACCGGCGTTAATTTTTCTTTGACAAATCTACGTACGAAATCGAGACTCAGAAAAGTACCAGTTTACGAGAAATGTGAGAAATACAATACTCACTGCGGAACCGCAGATATTTGTCCTACTCCGGCGTGATGCCACATGGCTTGCGCCACCGCTAAAACGTATACGAATTTGTTCTCCACCCATGAATTATTTACTTCGGTGAAATTAAACATATCGAACGGTGATCTATCGTAGTGCCATTGCACGAGACGCGGGCAAGTGATAATTTTCACCAATCGATCGTGCAACACTAACCAATAAGAATCCGGTAACGCGGACATAACCAAGCCAATGCAATTAATCCATAGTTGTATTTGATTAGCTGGTATTACCGGATACCTACAGCACGTAATTTCGTTTATTTTACGTAATTTTCAATTATGTATTTGGAAACTTGACCTTAAAACTTACCCGACAGTAACAACGTTAATAATATTATTGGCAACTTCGCTAAATGGCGAAGGCAACGCCATCAATTCTACGCAAGTCATGTATAAGGCGTATACAGCAGGATTGGGGAACTCGTTGAAACGCCAGTCCGTCGAAGAAAATTGAGTTTTACCCGAAATAGCTGCGGATGAAGACGTTTGTATAAAGCATGATTATGTCTATCGCCTAAATATACCACTCACTATCGACTAATCGCTGGATTAAGTTGATATAATAGTCCAATTCGGGTTTCCATGTAGCGTTATCTACGTCCGTGTATTGAAGATCCGTATATTGTAAGTATTGCTCGGATAGACTCCATCCGGGAGATCGGGATTCGCAAAATGGCGATAGGATCGCATTGACCAGACGACGTTTCAGCGAGGGCCTATCTTGTAGTTTACGTTCGTAGTAATGCAACGTGTTATATAAATATGTAACCGGTCTATCTGTCAAGTCGATAATATCGTAGTTAGTATTAATTTGCACGAGGAAATGCCTCATAATTCGTAAACGATAAACGTGTTTGGTATCATTTACCATGAAATTTATACAAGCAGCCCAAGTGATCCAATAGTGTTTCTAATGATTTCGTCACCGGAGGCAATTCCAAGTATCGATGAATTACGATATCGAAAACCTAGTGAAATGACGACGTTCAATAATCATAGTTATGTTAAAAGATCAAAATTTTATAAAAACTCAAACGTAGTTTACCGGTAAAAAACGTAAACAAACGTTTCCGAAATAAACCGGTAACGATTGGTAAGGTGACGTGTTCGAGCTTTGCTCTTCGGACGCAAACGTCTCCGGATATTTACGATGAAAGGCTAAATGTTTTTCATGCCTAAAATATAAGAAAGCATTATTGCTTAACATATTCACGTCTCGAGAGATAGTTCAAGTAATACTACTCGCCAATTGGATTGCTTCCAATGATCGGGTGAATTTTCTTTGATGAATTCCTGCACCCGAGCTCTAAATTCGGCTCCTTTGAATAGTAATAATTGTATTATAAAGAAACACACTTGGGCTTCGCTTCCTTCGTGAGTTCTGAGCGCCTATATACCCAAAGAAATGATTGCATTTTAACGCAACTCTTTCGCAAAGCGGAAAAGGAGAAATAAGGCATGAGAAATCATCGACTTACTAAGCACAAAACCAATCTATCGATAGTAACGATATTGTACTTCCATATCATGCTGTTGATAGCGTCTACACATTTATTTACATGTTGACCTTCCTCCGATAGGGAAAATTTGAACACCAGGTAATCACAGAATTTCCTTAGATGCGCAGACAAAGCTCTTGCTCCGATTCTTTCCAAGATTCTAAGGAAGAAAAACCAAATGCTCGGAAATTAAAGCTATTAAAACATCTTAAGATACGAATCGACTAACTTATACGCAATTGGGCTGATTCGATCAGTTTCCAAAATCATTTTCCATAAAAGACATAAAAACAGCGGAGGTGTTCCCGGCACAGAGAAATGGGCGATAATATCATTATCATTGGTCATCGAAGTCCAATTTCTGTATTCTTCTTCGACCGATTTCTATAACATGAAAAATGAACGTTCAGCTTCGAAATAACCGATAGATCACGAATTACGCAATTCTCGTACTTTTAATTGCTGGCGATTTTCTTTTTGGGTAGAATTTTGTTGAAAGTATTCGTTCAAGAATACCGGGAAACATTGTAACGTATGCCCGGCCCAATTATGCGGTGTATTTTGCATAATTGTGTTGAGCAGCTCCTTGCACCACATGCCAGATTGTGAATCGCTGCCTGTACCTGTTATGTGCATGGAACGCGCTAATGTCAAGACGAGGGCGCGATTTAGCTCTTCGGATTCGGCCGAAACTAGAGTTTTAGGTTCGCTGAGGAATCTAGATAATTGCGGTTGCACTTCGTTACTGCCCAAACCAGTAATCAATCGTAAAGCTGTACTTTCAACGCTAGATGTGATTTTAAAAAAACGATAAATATGCGAAAAATACGAGACGCGGGAAAGTGACGATTCGACACGAACCATAAGTGCAGTTGCGTTTGATTAGTTTGAGGAACGGCAGCTAAGCTATGCAAATGTGATAATAGTTGTACGCGATAATGAGGCTGAATATGGTGCATTCTGTAACTGAACATTTCCAATAAAGTATACAGTATGCCCCAAGCGTGCGATTTGAAAACCGTCGGTAATAATTGACCTGATAAATGTCACGATTAATCAACATCATAAAACTTGTAGCACATTATTCGATTTTACTAACTGATAAATCCTTTAATGCCTAAAGATTCGATTTCCGTGTACACGAGTAGTCGACTATAGGTTTCGACCAGTGCCGGCGCCAGCGCCATATTCGACTTCGATTGCGCTAATTTTATGACGTAAGTCACTATGCTGTGTATAAGACTCATCTTAGCATGTATGGTCAAGGAATCCAAAATAGCCATGGACAGCGGAGTAATCGGGCCACTCGGTAATGCCGCGTTATTCGATAGCGAACCGCTAGATATAGTCGAAGGAGGTTGGTTACCTCGCTGCGAGCCGAGTACTGCGTCGACCAGGGCCGCCATTGGCCTTGACAGGTATTCGTTATTTGTTGAATACGCGTTGCAAAGTAAAGCTATACGGTAATCTGTACCCATAACTAAGCTCGAGTTAGGAGCAACTTGCATTTTTAAGAATCTGCATAAGAAAATAAAACATTGTAAGACCGCGGCGAGCGAGGATGTGCTATCGTAACCAATGTGACACGTACTCGTGATGAGCCTTCAAATTATTCGGGATATTACGCTGTAAATTAACGCTATCCATTTGAGCCTTGCATAGTAAATGAATCCATATACAAGTAACCGCCATTTGATGAGTGCATAAGGCATTATTTATATCGGGAACCGGTAATGGTTCAGCTTCCGGATAAAGTAAATCATACAGTTTCAGTACCGGCAAGAAGTTATCCAACTGGAGCGTGCATGAAAACAAAAACGATTGTTATTCGTCGAAATAATGGTAAATTTTTAAAAATACCCGATAATTCAGCGTATTACCGGTTTTCGTTGTATGCTGCCGGAAATGAATTGTAGCAATACCCACATCAAATGATCTCTACCTTTTCGCAATTCTCTTTGAGATAACTAAATGAAAAAAGCGGCATGAAAATTTCATACATAAATTGCAACAGTAATTTGATATTTTACTTTTTCGTGCAACGCGTTCACGATGTTTGGAAACACGGCAAATTGAAATAATACGAAATAAATTAATTGACTGGATAAATGCAACCACAACCAATGATTTTCATCTTGATCAGTGATACTTTTGAGTTCTACTCTTTCCATTGCATTGATAACCAATTCGACTAATTGTTCTTCTAATGCTACGCAATGGTGTTTGTTCTGAAAACAAAAATTGCGACGTTTGTTCGAACAGCAGAGTAATTTCGATTCAATTACTCAAAATACCAACCGCTTTTTGAAGACCTAACATCGAGCAAACCATATCTCTGGAATATGGCTGTTCGAGGATGTACCGTAAAAGTTTCGTTTGCGGTTCCAACAAAGAGTTATCATACGGAATATTGCCTTTGACGTTGAACTTCAATGTTAAAGGATCCAGTTTCCAAGGTGTAATAAGATGATCTCCATAACCAGAATGCTCAACGACCGGGAGCATACTAGCATGTCCAATTATCGAAACCATTTGAGCAGTGTATCGAAAACTTTTCACGAAATCGGACATCATTTTGCTAAGTTTCTGTAAAATCAAAGCATAAAATAAATATAGTTTTTCGTAAACATATCGGCGCGATGTTATAAAATCAACTAACCCAATAAGGCCAAGATTCTTTTTCCATGTAAGGTTTGCGGATCTCGTTAATCACAAAATATGCGGGTAAGAGACAATTTTCTCTGTTGAAAATTGTTTCGAGGACTTTTTGAAAAATGTTGACCTGCGGCATAATTGTGCTGTCTATTTCGGTAGGTAAAAATGAAGCTTTTTCCAAGCATCCCTAGAATTTTTATTGTTCTATTTATATCAATCTATAAATCGAATAATCAATTCGCTAAACTTACTTTCATTATCTCACGGACACCTTTGTAATCGACGTTGTGAATATTGGATAATATCAATTCGAAACTAAGATTCCAAAAATCTTCCAATTGAAATGTTAATTTTTCGCAATTTAAAATACATTCGCAAACCATTCTGCGGAAATATGAAGAATTATTTCGTAAATTAGGCAAACCAAAGTTCAAGTTGTGATATAAATAAGTATAGAGTATACCTAGCCGACCAAATTTTTTTCTCTATGAACTGATTGAAAATGTCGAATAACCATTTCATCCTTGTACGATTTTCAATAGTAGCGGCGAATTTCAATAATTGACGAAAGGTTTGTTCGTGTTGTTCGGTGTTTAATCCTACTAAATGCTTGTTTAAAATTTCAATACAACTTTTAACTTTTTCTTTGTACTCGGACGAGTTTTGCAATAAATAACAACTAAATGCTTCCTCAGTATCATCTCCCATCTGTAATGAAAAATAAACTGATTCCATGGGACGTATATGACAAAATGAAAATGGAAAATACGTACTATTTCGTTTTTTATGTTTTCTATGTCGATATCTGCCATAATTTCAGGACCGCTGACACTATCCATGCTATTGAGAACATTTCCGCTGTTTTCGTCGATATTTGCTAATTGGGCGTCCATCGTTGAAACGTGCACTACTATTTGGTTTGTGTTTTTTCAATATATAGATGTAACTTGGCGAAATTTAACCTACAATAAATTATAACCGCTCGAAATTAATCTGATATCGTTTACCGGTTTCATTTCATCGCTTCATTCGGCAGTACTCAGAGCATTCGAAACAGCTAAAAAGCAGCTCTTATATGAATATTTACAATTGTCGTTTGTGGTAATGAATTGATTTGTAAACAATTTTATAATTATTACGAAGTATAAACTTTAAATTATAAATTACAAACACAATTTTGATTTTTCAATTCCAAATTTTATTGAAAACAAAAACAAATTTTGTTTTCTTATTGAAAATGGTATTTTGTATGTGTTTCTGACGTCATAATGATGACGAAGAATCGTGAGAAAAGAGAAATGAACGTTAACTAGCGTCTTAGATGTATAATAAAAAAATGGATCGTTATATCGTGTAATAGCTACAATAAAATGAAGCCAATATAATTTTTAAGAGCCAAAGCACAGAAGAGAAAAAGTAATGCGCGCGCAGGTGACAAAGAAGATGAAGGGGAAAGATCACAAACACACTACCGAACAATAACGCAAGTATACCAACACCATTAATCTCGCGCATTGCGCAGAGCTACTCTCGTACTTAGGTTCCTAGAAATATCTTGGCTTCACTTTGTTCTGTTACTTTTAATAATACGGTAGAGCGGGTCTAAGGCCAGCATCCAGTTTTCCTTTTTGAAGAAAACCCCGTGGAATTTTTTGATTGCTCTGCGATTGATAACAGTGAGCAGCTATTTATAATTTTTTTTCAAATTAGAGCTAAGTTCGAGTTAATTTTTTTTTTAGTTTTTTCCTTCTTGCTGTGCTGGTCCTTGAAAAGTAATTGAAAAATAATTGAAGTAGTTATCGACTTATTTGGTGCTGGAAAAGAAACACTATAACTATTATGGCTGATCCTAAATATGCCAATCTTTATGGAATTGTAAGTAAGAGACGAAACAGTATATTTAAATGTTCAGAAAATATAGTTTCTCGCATTTATTTAGGCACACGATCAACCCGATGTCTACGAGACCAGTGACCTGCCAGAAGTAGACCAGATCACCGATATCTTTGAAGAAGTTCGTATAATTTTTATTTTCCAGTTTCGTTGCAAATTCTCGTAATTACTCCTTGTTTATTTCGAAATACAGAAATCAGAAGCCATCGAAAGACTCTCCATTACCGGACCCGAGGCGTTCAATGTATTTAAAGGTAAAGAAGCTGATGCTACGTCAGTTGATTTCACCCGAGTTAGAAAGACGCGTATCGGAAGCTACAATATTAGGTATTCATTCGTCGATATTCGAAAAATACTTTTGACCATAGACGTCGATATGTTTCTTTTTGCTAAAATTTCTTCTTTATAGATCGCGTGATTGGGAACTCGCTGCAGCCGGTGAAGAAGAAACACGCGTGCAAAAATACAACCGTCTCAAATTAGAAGTAGAGAACTTGATAGCCGAAGTAGCTACATTTTCGGTACATCGTGTTTCAAAATTATTCTTATTTACTCATCACTATCTTCATACGTTTACGTGTTTTTCTGAACTGCAGCAAAATAAAGAACAAGATTTGTCTGCGTTGTCCGAAGGTCTTCAAGTATCTACGAATGCTGCTCATGATTTACTCGGCAAAATTGCTGATTTAAAATTAGACGAGAAAGCGGGTACTTCTTTGCAAAATAATTCCACCTCAGAAGGACTTCAGTTTATGTATGTTTACTTTAGTACATGTTCATTTCAAAATACGTGGCAAACGTTTTAAGACATTTCTACAGACAAAAAACTAACTTTTATTGCAATTTTTTTTTGCAGAAAACTGACGAATTATTTAAATACTTTGCGAGATAAATTAGAAAATAAAGACATTCAAGAAAAAGAATTGGACAATGTGAACTCGTACGTTGAAAATACAGCTCAATTTTTACTCAAATTGAAACCCAGTCAACGTACTATGTTGCTTGCTCGTTCAACCGAGTTGGAACGTAAAATAAGTAAATTGGAAAGTCTTATTGGAACGGGCGTCGGATCTACAGTGCGTGTTTCCATTTTACGTGCGATATCCTTTCGTGTAACGATGAATTTTTATATCACCGTTTTATTTTACCTAGGCTCGTTTGTGCAATGTAAACGTAGACGACGGTTTGATAAATTGTTGTCAATGGATGGTTGCTAAATTATCGTTGTTAGATTCGGCTCAATTAGACGCCATGGAAAATAGGATAAATAGTGTGAATTCGCGGCTAGAACAGATCGTTTCTACGATGAGCTCCGCTTCTCATGATGCAGAAAAAGATAAAAAGGTAAATCGTGTTTGTCCATTCTCTCCATACCATTCTTATGAATTTTTTCGTTGTTATTCAGGTAAACGAATTATATGAGTTATCAAAAAATGTAAATGAAAAATCCAAATTAATCGATGATGTAGTTCAAAGAATGATTGCATTGGAATCTTTACATCAACAAGGTTTGTTTTCAAATTTACCTATTGTTTGTGAATTTTACATCGAAATGACTTTCGTTTATGATTCGCAGGTAAACATACTCTTCAAAGTCTCAGTCATTTAGAAACATTACAAACCGAATTAGCGCAAAATTTAGCAAATAACCAAACACTGCTGAATAATATTAAGCAAAGTATGAATAGTAATGTGGAAACAATCAAAACTAACGTAGAATTTCTGCAAAAAAGAATCGAAGATTTAAAAGTCAATAAGAAAAAATAATTGCTTTCATATTTGTCAATTTTGGCGACGATAAGTTTCAGTTTCATTTGCGCCAATACTTGGCATTCTTTTCGTTCACTCAGGAAAATTGGGTGCGTTTTCAATTCGATATTTTATTTCCCAATCTTGTTTTATTCCTTGTTTCCCCAGTATTTAATCTTTTAAACGAAGTGCCAGAATAAACCACCTTTTATTATCCGCATTTTAAATCATACATAGCTTTCATTATCGCTGTGATTTTTTTTTTTAAAATAAAAAATAAAAGAATATCGTTGATACAAGTATCTGATTGATGAACTGAGATGAATTTAACTTCACAGCTTTGGTTTCCTTTATATCCGTAGTTGTCAATTAAATTTCCTTCTAGTTCATCTTTTGAACGATTTTTCTCAAATTTGCTTTTGATTTGTAATTTTGTCGTTATTGCTTATTTTACATATTGTCCCAGTCGACGTTTAAACTATTTTATATTTTTTAATACGATAATATGGGGCAAGTATTAAGTATATTTAACAATAATTTTTTAATTCAAATAAAATAAATAACGCATTTATTTTCAATTCATGTTCTCACATAATTATATAGTATCTTAGGAATTCATTCGAAAACCTTCAAAATGTAAAAAAACGTAAAAATAAAATAATTGACTTATTTTGAAGCAACAGCACATCCTGGACACACGTGTAATGAGTTATGGATGAAATTATCACAATCCAAGCAGAACATGTTCTTACATTCGTTACATATCGAGATCTGAAAAATACGAGCATTCAAATAAATAATTCTATAATGACGCTAACATTCGTACAACTCCAAAATGTGAACTCAACCTGATCTGAATTTTTCATTAGTCTACTTAAACAGCCGTAACATTGGGAATTATTATTTGGTGAGTTGATGATATCTCTGAATGGATGAACAGGAATTAAATGATGCAGAGGTCGTACTAAATGAGCTGAAGTGACCAAAGTTATTCCACAGGTTTTACATTCTACTGGTAATTCGCAATATTTACTGTTGCATTGGGGACAGAAATAACCAGTCTTATTTGGAATTTTCTCTTCGTTTAGGTGACTGTAAAATAATTTTAAATTAGTAAAAATTTAATTATTAAAAATTTTACGTTTTTTTATACCAAAGGCAATAAGTGATAGCAGGTAATTTTTCCAAATGATGAGGAAACCCCATTTTCACGCAAGTTGCTTCGCAGTCTTTTGAAACAGATCGTGGTTTTACATGAGCCATGATCAGCTCCTGAAAATGAGTATCGTCCAGTACGATATGGTATTGGCCTTGCGTTTCATTGCATAAATTCCGGAGAACATATACTTCAGCGCATAAACCGATGACTGAGCATTTAATTCCAATATTTTTAAGAGTCTGCGATGAAAAAAGATATGCAAAACGTAATACAAGTGCAAATATAAAATTCTTAACAGAAAAATGTGCTACGAATGCATACCTTAATTGTATCATTGACATTGCCCGGATCACATGTAGTTAAGCTACCAAAAATAACCAAAATTTCTCGACTGGTATGCGAAGGTAACATTTTCATGGAACCCATAGCTAATTCTAATGCATTTTGTAGAGAACATTCTCCCACACAGTACGACGTACTATAGCATTGCTCTAAACTCTGTAAATGCTTCCTAGCATTACCCGATAAGTCAGATATTTTCTCAGCCCGTTTATTACGAGAAATCACGATACCAAGTTGACTGATTGGATTCTGTTCAAGAAATTCTTGAACGAACTTATTCACTAGCTATAAACAATTTCGTTTCAGAATATTTGGCAAAATGTTTAATAAGAAATTGATAATGGTCAAGAATTACTTTCAATGTGCAAATTTGTCGCGTCGGTTTCAAATCTTGATCTAGCATCGAATCTGAAAAGTCAATGATGAGGTTCAAATGTCTCATCATCCCAAGTCTGACTACTTTCTCGACCACAGTTTTCTTCTTCCTTTGTTCGAGCAGGGATAGTGAGTCCGAAAGGACTGATAAACCCAGACCTTTTTCATTTTCTTTAATTTCTTCCCTGAAAGACGAAGAAATGAATTATCATAAAATGTTTCTTCATGAATGTGCAATGCAAAATAAACACTTACCAAGATTTCTCGTAACCGGTTTCCCAACGGTATTCCTTTATATCGTTCATTTCAACCATTGTGATATTTTACTATAACTCAGAATCGTTTGATAAAACAGCAAGAAAGAACAATTTAATAATGAAGATACTCAATTTTAAAACATTACAGTATTGTGTAGATTTCAAAGATTGTTACAATCGTTTAACTCTAACTTTTTTCATGTCTGTGTACTAAAAAATAATTTCAATCTCAAAACAGACAAAAGTATTAAAGTAAATCAATCAATTAAATTTTAACGCTGAAATAAAACACAGCTTCATAAATCTTCAATTTTTTCGTGAAAAATTCGCAATTGATAAAATTTTACAAGATATCAAAACCATGTTCATGAAACAGCGGGTCAAGCGAATTAAAAAAAATATTCAGAGAGTAATACGCGTTTTTCATTGGTTGTTACTACGATGACGTCAAAGTAGAAAAAAATTATACAAACCTTTTTACGTAATTTATTTCATGAATTTTGATTTTGCAATTGAATACCGCCATTTTGTAATTGCGAATTTATAATATTTAATTTGTGTGGTTCGTTGATACGTTGAATTAAGAGTTCATTTACGTATGTTAAAACTTCAATGTATTTATTATTCAGGTATTTAAAATTTTACTTGTAATTGATAATTATTCGTCCATTTCATTCATCCTTTGAAGGTTTGAACGTGGTATTGAATTTTCAAACAGGTGTATTTAATTCGTTAGTTGTGTTTTGAAGGAATGAAAGATTCAGCTTTTGACACGTGGTGAATTGATGAAATTGTTGGTAAAGAAGGATATTTCTTTCGCTACTTACGGTGTTTTGATGAAACTGCTAAGAACAAAAGTAAGTTGATACTTGCAAAAAATGAATAATAATAATAAGTACTTAATTACGTTTATCTTTTGAATGCAGCAATAGAATTGGTATCGCATTAATCGTACCCTATTCTGCAAATACGTGTTATAAGCTAGTAAGATGTAAACACTTCGTAGTACCTGAGTACCGCCTACAAGTTATCTGTATCGATGTAGAACCTGTCGTTTGAAAATAATAGAATTGGAATCCGACGTGTTTTGAGATTGCGATCCGTTCATATCTGAGAATTACGGAAAAATGCTGATCTATTCATGAACAGTCCAACAGAATTTGGTAAGTATTGAATAGAGTACACGTTATAAACTGCGTATGTATTTTCTGGAAAACTTCATGAAAATAGTTTTCATGCAATAAATTTCAGGCACCCTATATATTACGATGTTATTGTTTCGGAAACATGGAAGGATTTTCTCGTCCACTTCTTTCTTTTATCTAAATTAATTTTGCTGAAATTAAAGGGAGAAAAAGGGTGAGTTTTAGTACATAAAGTTGGCCGAATCGTTGTTAGAGTGTAACATTTACAACGAGAAACCCACGGATTAGAAGTGGAGTAGGAATATCGGCGAAGAAGCGGGTAATGGGGGAAAAGTTGAAACTTTAAACATGATTTACAACGGTCATCTGAAGTAGCCGCTGCCATTACCTGATTCCTTACCCCGATCCTTCACGTTAGCGCGCATCGTTTGTTAATTGCGGCCGTTTCCTTTTTACTCACCCCGCTTTCTACTTGCGCACCCTATCGCTGTAATTATTCTTATTATTAAGCGCTCTACACTTGGTTTTGTTCGTGTTACCTTCCGTTTCCTTTTCGCAACTTGATATTGTACAATTAGACCAAGACCAAGAATGGCATTTTGCTGTTTTCGTTCGCCATTATAAACATAATAGCTACTTACTCACGTAGTAGCCGGTGATGTACTCGAACTTTGATTAACTGTACTTCTTAACTGCCCATGTTATATTTTTGAATTTTCATTACGAAAGATTTTTTAATGGATTATCGAGAGTAACGGTCAGCGAAAGAAATCAATAGGAGATTTTTTTGTTGGATGTAATTTTGGAGATGAAAATATTTTTTTTTTCTATGTATGAATGTTTTATTCAGAAATGGCAATGGATGTCTTTAATAAACATGGGTATGTAATTATAGTGAATGGTTATGACGCTGGATGGTTTATTTTCTCTGAAAAAAATGTGTGAGCGTAATTGTAGTTTCATCGGTTTTTTTCTCATGAGCTGAACATATGGTAATTCCTTTTTTGTTGTTTTTCTAGAAATCTTCGGCAGTTTCAAGTGACGCTGATTTGTGGATTTATGCGAGCCGAAGACAGGTACATAACTACATATTTGTTGTATTTTATTCGTTCATGTGTGCCAAAACACCTACATTTTAGTTGAAAATTCTCATTTTTTGAGCATTCAATTTTTAAAGATATCTAATGTATTTGAAGGAAAATATTCTTTCATGAAGTGAAAGTAAAAGGAAAAACAGAACGCGTTTCGTTGGTATTTAGATTTCTAATCCTACATTTAATAATCCGAAAATTAATTAACAATGTTTTGAGCTTTTCGTTATTGATATTGATTTGGAGAATTGAATTTTGAAGTTTTATTATTAAATTAGATAAATTCAAATACTTGTGAAATGAAATTGTCATTTTTATAATTTAATATTTTTTGCTAAAAATGCGATTTCTATCATTAGCGATGATCCGTTTACTTCGTTAGTTGAGATCGATTAGGAAATGTGATGTTATCAGGGTTCTACTACGAATGAATTGTTTAATTTTTAATACAAATTTAGTTTTTTTTTAGGTCAAGTGTGAGGAAGGTTTTCGCGAGGGTTTCCTCTCTTTGCGTATTTGAATTATTGTTTATTTCGATTTTCGCTTGAATTCTTTAGATGATTTCTTAAACGAACAATGAGAAAATTCGAAACTTGAATTTTCGAGTAGTATTATATTTTAGAAAATTTTCCACCAACGTAGAAGTTGGAAATAAGAAAAAGCGCAAAAAAAAGGAGTAAAAACACTCGAGATATTTTTCGAAACGAACGAATGAACGAATTTGAACGCAAAAAGAAAATAATACAAAATGGGGGTAAAAATTCGACGAGGTACCATATAGAGCGAAAAGACTGGGAAAAAACTGTGCGAATGGTTTACGGGGGGAGGTTAAAAATAAAAAAAGGGGGCGCTGGAGGAACACGAGAAAAAAGAAAACACCGGCGCGGCTCGCGGAGAAGAGGCGAAAAAAAAAGAAAAGGTAGTAAAGCAGTTGAAAAAACAAGAAATTTCCAGCTTTATCGCAGGAATATGGATGAGTCGAGAAAGGAGTAAGGTACCGGGATGGAGGATATAAGAGAAGAGTAAAAGCGAACGATGAGTTGAGGGGTTTGGAAGGTCTATACATATAGACACATTTATAGAATGACCGCAAAAAATACGGACTATCAGCGGGTACAATAACGGAGGAAAAGGTGTCGAAGGGATTTAAAAGGCAGTTCAAATACCTGAAAATGGGCGGACGAGCTGGCGCTCCGGTTATCATTTTTGTAACCAATAGCATTCGGCTGCGATATTATATTATATTACGTCATACGTTCAACCCTTAAAACGACAAAGCGGCGGGAGTATCGTGGTGCGGAGGTCGATATGAAGGCTCTAGCGCCGGTCTTTTCATCTACCACCCGTCTTCGTTCGTCGCTCGCGTGTACATATCTCTGGTCTTTCGTCGTTTTGCGGTTCTTACATAACCTCTCCGGCGGCGCGTGGACGAGAGACGAAGTGTAGTCCGGCCGAAATGCGGAGAAAAAGAGGGCAAAGTTCTCTCTCGCTTTTATTGATTATTACGTTTCCCCGTTGTTGGCTATATGAAATGATAAGAGTAAAGTAGCCACCCTTTTAAAATACCGAACAGTTTCTCTTCGTTCCGAGCACCACATACGATACCGAGGAGAAAGAGAGAAAGAAAAGCCGGGGGAGAAAAACATATACATGTAGATATACATCCCTATATATGTGTGCGTATAGTGTATACGGAAAGACATAGCCTAACGAAAAAAAAAAAAACATTCGCTCGTTTGTTCGCTAGCTTACTGGCTCACTCACTTTCTCACACATACACACACACATGCATACCACCACCCACCCCAAAGAACGAACTTGTACCACCGAATCGACGTTGTACGCTTCGCAAATATTATAAGCTGCGATGTGAATAAAGGTTACGTTTAACTTTCCGCCCTGCGCTATGATATTATATCATATTCGCGATTATATGAAAGTAGGGCGTGGTCCAAACTACCATTGGCCGACCGTATCGCCGCGAAACCAATGATTTTATTTCATATTATATGTATTTTCCTCTCGCATTCGGCGCTACTCATAATAGTGTGGAAAATTTTTCATGCTTTTCGCGTGCCAACCTCACTACGCGGTGTACCCCGCTTGTAGGCCATATATAAGGTGGAAACCTCTATACTATACGCTTTCAACCCCCTTTATCGCCTCCCACCCCGTGTACAGTCCGCTCTCCTTATTCCGGGGCACGCGGCGCTACCGCATATTAAAATCTTTACTCGCGCAAGTGCCCCCCTCGCTATTTTCAAAACCATCTACGTCGTCGTCGTGGTATTTTCGTTCGAACGTATATTCGCCGAATTATCGTTATTATATCTTTGGGCGAATTTTATTTGATTTTTTATACCCCGTTGAGATTTCCATTTTGTCTGGTGTACGACGAGCATTGTACGAATGGAAGGAACGGGCGGACGTCTCGAAATAGGGATATCTTGTAAAATTGCATCGTTTTTGAGGTGCGGCATGGCGGCGCGGCGCTGCCTCATGTATCTGTGCGTCGTGGTAATGGTAATGTATAATTCAATTTCAGCTACGGACGGAAATTCGATCACGTTCTATACGATACGATGTAGCGGAACGCGTACCTACGGGTTTTGATTAAATTAAATTCACATTTCCAACGAGTCTGCTTATATTTATTTTTTTCCGTCGTTTTTCTCACCTATTTGCGACGACGATGCGACTCAGCGAAGGCCGGCGAATCAAAGAGGTTCTGGATGTATCGCGAAGCTTGTACTCGTATCGTTTCGATAATTATCTCGTTTTCGTATGCTTTATGGTATACTCGATCAGCTGGTGGGGTAATTTTTGAAATTAGATTTTGGCATCGTCTTGTGGGTGAGGTTTTCGCGAACGCGTATTTATCGATTAATTCCTTTTCTGTTGTGACTTACGTCGTATCCGAAGATTTGAAAAAATAACCTTCCAACTCAAGGTCTAGAAGATTCTTGTTTACGTTCAATTTCTCATTTCGCGATGGTAATTGTAGCAACTAGCTATCGAATGTGCCGGGAATGCAGGCTCTCATTGTTTCACTTATAAGATGATCGATCGCTGCGATATTTTTAATCTTGTAAATTTTAACGTGTTCCCGCATCCATATTTCTACATTTTTTGAGAAAGTTTTGGCCAAATAACGAAAATTTTCTTTTTTTTAGATTCGCTGGACGTGTACTCTGCATTCGTGAAAGTAAAATGGTGAAATAATGTAGGATAGAAAATTCTCTGAATTTAAGCCTAATTTTCAAATATAGTCAATTACTCGTTTGTCGAAAAGGAATTGCACTTTTTAATATAATTTTTACGGTTTGTGTTTGTCGTTTACGTCGTCATTTGAAATGATGTACGCTTTAATATTATTTTTGATAAATTTCAGATTGAAATCAAGATGTTGATTTCCAGTTGAGAATATTTTAGAACAGAAATGTAATTTTATTTTAACCCTGATATTATCCTACTAGCAAAAAAAGCACTATTTTGGACGAAAATTTTCCAAGAAAAGCAAAAATTAAAAGAAGATTAGTAAATTTTATATATTGAGTTAGTATGGGTCAAAATCGTAAAAAACTAAAAAATTGCCAATCGCGGAGAAACACTTGGAAAGTTGTAAATAAACAGTTTCCATCGATTTCCATTTGGAGATTTGTTTTTATGGATAATTGAACTCAAAATTTTTCAATCGGCGGATTTTTGGATTCCTTATTGCGAAACCTACGAAATTATTTTTAATTTATTGATAAATCGGCAGTGCTCAAAAAAATATTTTTGCGACGAATATTCGATATTTTTGTTTCATGTTTATTATTTTACTCGACGTTGATGTTCCTTCTTATTATTCTTGAGCGTTTAAACTAACGAAAATTTAGTTATCACTTTTTTGGTGGTAAAGGTGGGCTTACGTATGAGTAGATTACTTAATTTATGTAAAATTGCCTTTCACTCATTTGGAAAGTCAAAAGTAGGCACTCATGGTTTCAAATGTTTTGACCAAAAATTTTTGGTTGAGAGCTTTTCTGCTGGAATTTTTTGTTCTTAGATGCTGGAACTAGAAACGTCGCGTGAAATTTTATAATTTTTTTTTTCTTTCCAGAACGTAATTTTTACATGATGGATTTTTCAATTCAAGGTATCTGGTAATTTTTGTAATAAGAGAATTATGGATTTTCTCCAGATATAAATGACGCGCCGTTGTAGAAAATGGTCGCTCCATCGTTTTATACGCGCCACGAATAGGTACCTAGATGATTAGATATATTTGAAGGGAAAAAAATCAACTTGTCGATTAGGCGTTTAATTAGCTTATGGTTTTTAGTTGAAGCGTGCATGTGCATTTACTGGTGAACATGTACAGTATAGATGCTCTAGTAATTGATTTTTCGCCGTATAGCAACAAAACTCCCACTAGTTGATTTTTTCATGGTAATTCGTTTTCACGACGACGGTTCCTTGGTGTGGTTAAAAATCGTGTATAACGAGGTGAAACCACTACACATGCATATTGCATAAGCGGCACGATAATCGTCGAAACGATGCGTTTTTAAAGAAGCCCGTTAGAATTTTTCTCAAGACTCAATAAACGAACGAAGGCAAGGTGCCAAGTTATAATGGTTTGTCGTCGTTTTTGTGCATATTCGAATTCGAGTTGCGATACAAGAGACGAAGGTTGGCGGAATTTAGGATGTTTTTAATACTTTTTTTGGCGCATTTGGAACGTGTTAAAAATGCAAATATAGGTTACGTTATGCGGTTCGCTTTAATAAATGGATGTTCGGTTATTTAGTGTTATGTTCGCAAAGTGCCGCTTGATTTGTATGCATCTTCTGGCCTTTCGCATAAAAGTCGAAGTAAAAGGTACAGAAAGTATGGTAGATTAAAATATGAGGGTATAGTTAAGAGACCCCATATACGGGAGGCTTACAACACACACGCTGGACGAAATAGATAGACGCTGTCTAAGTCAGAAAGCCTCGATATTTATCGAATGCCCAGCGCTGTACGCGGCATTATCTTACGCATCGTCGAACAGTTGCTTTGTACTGTCTTGCGGCCGTTTATTTCGTTACCATTAAATTTATAACTGTTTCACGGTTGTAGTTTTAGGATACGGCGTTGCCGAAGAGCTCAACATCCGGTCATCCGGCAGCTAAAGCGGCGTCCGCGACATCGGCAACTATACCTCGTATTTGAAATTAACTCGTCATCTACCCTTCGCCGTACGCCGAACCTCGGCGTGGTTTTTGTTTTTGACGTTATTTGATGGCTTTTAGCCGATCGATTACCGATTACAATGCACGCTCCTGCTTAATAAACGCAATTACACGATCCGATAAATCGAATACCGTACGGCCCCCCTTGTTTACGGATATAGCGTTTTGCGCCGTTGTCGTGTCTGCGTCGTCATACGGTCTTCCCTTCTTCTACCTTTTATGTTGGGCTAAATTCGAAAATTCTCTCTTTGAACGTGTCACCTTATCCGTGAATGAAACTGGGAAATTCGATTTGGCCCGAGATGAATTTTTAATCGATTCGACCAACTGTTTGTAATTTTGAGATTCGAATTTGAGTTGAGAGTGGAGTTGTTCTTCGAGTTATTTGCAAATTTCACTTTCACCAATATATACCTACGAGTATAAAATTGAAAAGCTGAATTCAATTATGAAGAAATCTGGCAGCTTGTATAGGTACTAGGTTTTCCAGTTGGAGGCTTCGCCCTCAAACCCCCCTCGCATTGATTCGCAACGCTCGTTACCTCATACTCTTTTTTTCTGTTCGTGGTTATAACTCTCAATTATATTGAAGTTACAGAAATCCGTTCAAAATTTGACGAAATTCGATTCGCTCGTTCCGGCGTGATGAGGTCACAAAGAAAACGGTTATTATTTTATATACAGGGTGTTCCGAGGTAGAAGTAAGGCCTGCAATCCAGAAACTATGCAACATAAAATGAGTCTATGTATGCATGTTTGCCTAACCTCCGAGCAACGGGGGCAGTGGTATACTCTTCAAAAAGTTTTTTTTTTTCAATTTCGTTTACCGATTTTGAATAATTATACCTCAATTACTAAAATAAATAGAAACTTGTGGGTTCTCCTGGGAGAAGGAGAATTCTATCTAGATTATTCTAGTGTGGATGATTTTTGTGTTAAGTCAATATTGAAGAGTGTAAATGACAAATTAAAGAAAAAACCTCGTTTCAAATTGTGAAATTTTCATCATTTTTATTAAATTATTCAAAAATTTCTTCTCATAATATATATGACTTTAATAGATGTTTTTAGGAAGAAAAAATTTGTTCTTTCCAATGGCGCAAATCTCACCTCTGTATCTCACATAGTTGAAAAGTTACGGTCTTCCAAAAATCAAAAATTGCAAAAATTTACATCATTTTGAAAAATTTTGGAAATTTCAATTTTAAAAACTTTTCATCTAATCAAGATAGTATATTTAAAAGTTACATAGTTCGCTGAATTATTACAAATACAGCTCATCTTTCCAAACCTACCGTTACGCATCGCATCGGTACATTTTTTTGAAACAGTCCCCTTCAATTTTCTATTAGGCAATAATATTAACGCGTCGTTTGAACGTATCTGAGAACCGCGAATAATTAGGTTTTCTACCTCTTCCTTCAGTGCTGCATCTCTACAAATCCATTGACAAACGATTGACCGGGCTGAAGAGCCGTCAGGCATTTTATCGAGGTCGCAGAAATTCGATTTATTACGTTGGAACTTATCTGAAAGATTTTCTTGTAGATTATAAAATCGCCTTTTTTTTCTTTCGCGTATTCTCGTGTTTATCGAATTACCTTAATAATTCTGTATATATCATATGGCAGTCGGATAAAGTCATTGTTACGTTTGAGAATAAATTAAAGCGATTTGAAAAATTTAATGAAAAAGTCGCAAATAAATTACAAAGAGATCGGAGATAACGAACCGAGTGGAATAAAACAGAAAAAGTGAAGAGGGGAAAAAAAATTCTGGCACTCGTATATAGTATAAACTTAATATTTATTTATTTTACAAAAAAAAAAGAAAAAGTAAACGTATAGTAGATATAAAAGATTATCGCAGAATGAGTTGTAGGTATAATACACGAAATGTATAAGAAAATCGGAAGCATTCAATATGAAAGAGAAACTCATTTTAACATTCCACAGAGCGTTCTTCGTTGTTCGTTATCTGAAAAAAGCCGATACCTCTGCTAAGCGGCGAATGTTGCGTAAATCTTAAAAAGCCGAGGACGAAGACTGTGGAAAGGAACGAAGAAAACGATAACTGCAAAAAAGCGCCTTTACCGTCTTCGCCGCTGCCTCTGCTACCATCGTTTCTGTTATCCCCTTCGCTTCGCTCGCTCGCCCCGGTTTAATGGAAGAGTTTTATATTTATCTGAGAATATTTCAAGAGATACGAGATACAGTCGTGGTAGCAATGAAAAAGTATAGCGTCAATGTAGCGAAAAAAATGAAGCGAAATGGAAAGAGAATCTGAAAGTTGATATCTCGCGATGCGCGAATTGCAAAATCGAATTACTTAGCTAATTATGAAATTATTTTCAATTATTTTCGTCCCGTTGTAAAAGTTAATGATTTTCATTTGTCGTTTCTTTTTTCAGCGGCGTGATTTCGTCATCTTCGAGGAATATTTCCTTTGCAGTGGAATTGGTGTTCGTTCCGAGTACTTGGATGTAGAAAGCGTACACAGGTAAGCTACTTAGTAACTATAAGTAGCAAATACAAAAACGCTGGCGTAAAAATACGATAGGCAGGTTCGCGTATTCGTAAGGTATACCATATCGAGAGTTAGCAAAGTAATAAAAACCACGTACAAAATGCCAGCCTCGCCCCTTTGCTCGTATCCATTGGAAAATGTTAGCAAGAATTGTAGATATATACTATATATGTACTTGTATATGGCGTGGTACCACGAGGAAAGTCGAGAAAAATGGAAAGAATCGAGCTCGATGGTGGAATGGAGGCGTAGAGGAAAAGAAGAGGGGGGGGACCTTAACGCAGACGAAGACGAGGACGAGTTGGTGAAAAAGAGAAACCGGGAGAGAAGGTGAGATGAAAGAAGAAAATAATGGAAATCATGGGGGGCTGAAAAGTACTTTCATAAATCTGCCCAGTTAAGATATATAGTGCGCGCAATTTCCGGGAGTTGGCCATTAAGAAGAAGCCCGTAAAGGGCATATCTTCTCTTTCATCGTCGTTTCTCACCATACCTCACTTCAACCTTATATTTGTACGTTTCTGCTCGTATTCTTATACGTATATACACGTCGGTTAAATATATAAAACTACCACAATAATCGAATCTGCTGACTAACTTAAAATTCTACATGTTCAAAATAAATAACAAAACTGCTTATTTATCCACCTACCTGCGTCTCGGTAACTTTCGTACTTTGGTCGCCATATTAACATCGTATACAGAGTGTATTCGTTTTAATTTACTAGTTTTTTTTCTTGCTCGAGTACGCTTTTTTTGTTTATTAGATACGTATACGCTATTTTTAATTTTCGCTATGCAATAGCTCTTGTGTTGGGTTTTTACGTATCATGTTCTGTTTGTAATGTAACCAAACGTGTAAACAGAGTGAAACCCAGCATAATTTTGATGAAATCTTATCAATCAGTTAGACGAGTTTCTTTCAAATTGTTTCATTTTCGGTGCTTCCGGTTAACTATAGTAACTAAATGATGGAGATATGATTAAATCAGATTTTTATTTTGAATCGCCCAAACCAATGTTCTTGCTCTTAGTTCTACTGTCAAGGTCGTCTAATTCTGCTGCGCTATATCGTAAACCAGCCAAGCAGGTTTTTGCTGCCAGTTATCAAGGTCGTTTAATTTTGCTACAGTCAGGGTGTCTGAGTTATGCTGCAATCTAGGGTTTAAATACGCGTAATCTAAGAAGTGTTCATCCGAACGAGATGACATATCGGTGAGACGTTGCCTAGACGTTTTTGAACTCAATGCTTCAAACCGGACCTTGTTTCGTTAACCCTAACTAGAGCTTTCACTTGATAAGTGAGCCGATATCCAAAGAAAGTCTCTAAAAATGCTTACTTTGACTCAACGAATTTTCATGTCAAGATGTTATTTTCGTCGAAAACGTATATAAAAGTCTCGAAAAAGTTTCTTGACAGTTTTTCAGGTATTAATGATCCGAATAAATCAACGATAAAAATTACTCATTAGAGTAGAGGAAAGACGAATTTAAGAGACATTGTTGACTCCGGAAAATTTATCATACGTGTAACATGCATGATGCACTCATTTCCAGCATCTTTAATAATCATTTAATACTTTCCGATAGAATTTTTCACGATTTTTTGCATTTTTGTTCAAGTCGGAGGCTCAGGGTTGCTAAATATACGAGACACCCTGTAGTTAAACCTGTTAAACGGGTTTTTACAGCGATGTTGTTCTATCAGTGGTCAAGGTTATTTGGGTTTTTAGCATTGAATTCAAGTCGAAGTTGACGTTTTGTTTCAACAGAAAGATGGTCTTGTTTCGTTTTCATGTTTTTGGTTTCTTGTGTGAAAATTTTGTAATTAGCCGGGTTTTTAATGAAAACCAATGCTATTATGTTGTATCAGTCGGTGGGAATTGCGAGGGAGACCATACTCGAAGTTTGTTTTGGGACCTTGGGAGTCCATTTTGACCATTTTTATCGATGTCTGTTTATATTGTTTTTGGCGTTTTACTCGGGTCAGTTTCAACCAAAAAAAGTTCAAATTCGAGTAATAGTAGTAGTAGTAGTAATATCTTTATTGCTTATACTGTTTATATGAAACATCTAAAGCATAGGGGATTTATAGATTATTGTTTTTAGCTTATTAAATCAAAAAATTTTTTCCTTTTCAGACGTCTTGTATCGATGTTTGTGCAGAGAATTTTAGTTTCAGTATTCATATGATTTTGAAGTCGGTGAGAGTGTTTCATTGCAAAACGTTGAATTTCTTCTGAGACAGTTGGCATTTTCAGGTCACGATGTAGGTCTTTATTTCTGATATACCATGGTGCATTTGCTATTCGACGGAGATATTTGTTTTGTACACGTTGAATTATTTCTATATTCGAAGGTTTAAAATTCGAGTAATAGGGTTTTTTTGGCGTGTCCACTTGGTGACCAGAGTGGGTATGACCTTGGATCAAAATTTGGATAAGTCACAGATGAGACTAAAATGATTCTTTGCTGTTTCTATATCAAAACAATTACCTTTTATCTAATAATAAGTATACGTTAAAAAAAATGATAAATTTTTTTCAAAATCCCAAGACTAGTTACGGGTAAGTATTTTTGACGTTCACGCGTATAGCAAAGATGACAGTTTGATGCCCTTTCAAAAAAAAGAAAAAAGAAATACAAAACATGATGAGAAAATTACGAAATGGTATAAAAATAAAACAAAACCATCGATCACATCCGCCAATACAGCTAGTTATTAAATCTGACACGAGCTCGTAGTCGTAATAGCGATCGCGTGTGTATATTATACGAAGCATATTGTTCATTATAAATGTAAATTAACTTGTCATATCGAGATCTGAGTTGAAATTTGTTTCAATTTTTACGCTGGCGGTGGTTCGATGAGGTTTACGTTTCATAATTAATCGTTACGTGCGTTTCGATGAAAAATTTTTCGCTAGTTGGGTTCGGATTTTGATTATTCGTTCCACGCATCGAATCACGCGCTATGAGAAATCGTTCATTAAATAAAAATCACGCAATGTCTATAGGTGTGTGCGTGGTGTGTGGTGTGCAGTGTGCACCTGTATCGTGTGGTATATCTATCTCGAATACCACGACTTCTTCGTGTAGGCCCTACTCGTAGATGGTGAAAAAAAATATCGGATAGTGGCGACTTATGATCGTCTATTATGTATTTACAACGTGCGCTGCTTATCGAGTTTTAATCTGGGGTCTTGATTGGTATTTTAGTAACCTCGCGAAAAAATGAATTATTGTGACATTTGCAATCCTCGCAGATTCACACTTATCTCCTAACGTTGCTCGTAATTTATGAAAATTAAATCTTCTCGTTGTTATGAAAATATGCATAAGTTACGAAAATAATTGACAATTTTTAACGGCACCGTTGCAGCTGTTGGAAAAATCCCGTCGAAAGTGTTGACGTTTTTAACGACTATTAAATTCGTTACTAATTACTTTTTTTATATTAAGCGGAAAAAAAAAGTAGAAAACGAAGAAATACAGACGTAGTTGCTTTATTTCGAAATAATTAAGTTTTTCAAATATTACCTAAAAGCGAAAGTTTTATCATTTAAACGAGGGCCTGGTAATTACAGGTCTTATAAGAAGAACTTAATTTTGTAAAATTTTCATCCCAACGAAAAGGGACCGATAATAAGTTTGAACAAAAAGGGTTGAATATAATGAAGAAAAAGAAGGGTTCGAATTTTTCAATATCGCTCAATATTATTTTTCTTACAAACTTGTCCGTTTTTCTTTTGTTTTTCGAGAGAGTCATCATTGAACCGAATAACGAGAGTTGAGAAAACATTGGCTCAGCTAATCTAAAAATACGAAGTATATTCCATTTACATTTTATTGTTTATCTGCGCCAAGGTTTTTCTCGAGAAAAAGAGGTTTATGATTTTACCAGATATTCGGTCGTTTTTGTTTTATACTTTAATTCTATTCCTGAATTAATATCGCTACGTTAGTAATTCGATGGCGTAATTATTTTCCTCAAATATTTGAGCTTTATTTAAACAATGACGATTACGGATGACTTGCTTTATGCAACAAATTTTATGAATTGTCAACCAGACGCGGGTACAAGGCAAGGGAAAAGGGAAATTCTTCCTCTTGATCCCCAAAAAGACGATATATCTGTATTCGCGGAGAAAGAAATTATAGTTTATTCAAACGAATTATTTTTCCAGATCAACCGAATTAAATTACCCTCTGGAATTCCGTTTCCTCTCCCAAAATTCAAGTCTAAATCCGCCCCTTGGTTTTTTGAATTTTTTAATCAAAAGTAAATTGTTTAATTCCTCAAAGGAAGGCACTCTATGTTGTTTCGAAATATAGTTCGAAGAATTTGTATAATTACCTTCATAATTTCACAAGATATTCACTTTCTCAAAACGACAGCACCATTAAAAGGAAAAAAAACGAATAAATAAAAATATAAGAAAATGAAGAAAAATTCGAAAGGATTTTGAAAATAAATAATTATAACGAAAATAACGATGAAGAATTACGAATTTGCGACTTCGCATCGAGGAGGAAAGAATAAATAAATATTACGCGGGCGCGTTGCTACGAAACGAATTTAAATTAGATTAATAAAATAAATGCATGTATCCGGAGTGAGAGGAATTTAAGAAATGAGAATCTCAGCGGTTGGAAACTATAATGTAGGATTTTCTTATCTCGCCAGTTCACCGCGTTGCGTCGCCTTCTTCATAAAATCTGCGGAAAAAGGAAAAAACATAATGGAAAAACTCTGATTCTAAAGATGAAACAATTCTTAAAAATAAAACCGTGGTAAGTTAGCTTTTTCTTTTTTTCTCTTTTTCTGTTTTCTCTTCTCTGTTCCAGATATTTCGACACTTTTTTCTTTCTTTTTCTACGTTTTTTTTTCTCCTTCGTCTTGTATAAGAAAAAGAGGAAAAAAAAGGAAAGAAAAAGTAATAGGGGAAAACAGAAAACGAAGAACCGTTGTTCTTATTTAATATGGAAATTATAAGTGGAAGTTTTTTCTTTACAAGCGACAGCGGGTGGTGCGTCTCTGTGTTATTATTGGATGAAAAGCGGGGACCAGTAATTTATTTTTTCCAACTCTGTTTGCTTTGGTTTTTTTGTTTCATTTTCTCCTGCCATTTGAAAGAAAAGAGTATTTTCGAATAAATTATTACTCTTTTTTTGTTTTCTCTGTCTCTGTCTCGCTCATTTTTCTCTTATTCTTAACTTTTTTTTTTTTGGCAAGCTTAAGATTATTTTCTTTACGCTGTTGGAGTCGTTCGCAGTTTCGTTTCGTTTTATTTAATCATAGCGAAGCGAATAAAAAATACGTCCGGTGTATAATTTCTAGCTAATTGGTAGAAATAAAGTAACTTTAGGATGTTTTGCATTTTCTTTGTATTAGTTGATGAGCACGACGTGAGTCTTTGATATTGCGTTTTCAGAATCTCCTCCACCCTCTAAAAAAAAATAAATATACGCGTAATAAGAAAATGGTAGATGAAAATACCCTTTGTCCTTGGTCGTTGGAAAAATTCCTTTATAAATTATACGCTTTTATCGATTTATCTACGCGAAAAGAAGAAGTGAAAATTTCGAAACCGACGAAGGCGAAAATTTGAAACCGTAAAGCTTACATAGAGAGCGAAAGCGAAAAAGGTATAAGAAGAGGAGGGCTCGAGAGGGGTGGAAAAAGTTGTTGGAAAAATTAAAACGTACCGAAAATGGGAGTAAGAGGCGATTTAGTGTAGGGAGGTTTTGCATTTTTATTCGATTTTTTCGCAACAAAAATCGTAATATCGCCTTTTCGTTCCATTATCTTTTATTTGAAGAAGCGAAATGGCCGCTATTACAATTCAAAAAAAGAATAATGCTCGCACATTATCTGGCACTTGGGTCGTTTTTTTTAGTTCTTTCGAAGCGTTGCGCGCCCGAATAAAAGGCGAGCTCGCTTCCTACCTCCTACGAGAGAGGCAAACCATAAATTCAAAAGGACGAGCGGCGAAAGAGAAAAAGCGCGCGCTACAGCGAGAAGAAAGCGGACGCTACGCGGAGTAATATTATCGGACCCCGGCGTCGCTGGTTGCCGTATTCGGCGTTCGAAATAGCCGTAGCAGCATATCGTACGGCAAAGGCGCGTATCCACCTTCGTTTTGGAACAAAAACGTCAATATCGTAGTGTTACCATAAGAGTGGACAGCGGCGTAATTCCCGATTCTCCGTACAGCATACACCCTCGCCTTAACCTACCCGTTTAGCCTGGTCTGCGACGCCTCCTCTTACTCTTCTTCCCACGTTCCACACGTTCGACCGTAATATCTCGTTTTGTTCGCGAGATCCGATGCTGACCGTTCGTTTCGTTTATATACCACCACCAGCGTCCGATTCCGTGCTAAATGTGTAGACGCCGTGTAACTGCTCGTTGTAGTGGTACCACTGCGGGTACCTTCGTTGTCCCCGTATATGCTGTCAATTTTTTTTTATTTTTTTTTTCGCTTTCCTCGCTTTCCCGCTTCGCTTTCTTGTTCGACTTGGACGCTAGATGGGAAAACTGTTTCTATGTGCTTGCGTTGTAAAAGAAAAAGGTGGTGGGGTGGAATTGACGGCCGAGCTTTGGTATCGCTTTAGGTCCGGCTTCGTGTTTCAACTTTAACAGCGGTACAACTTTTTAATAAACGAACTATCGTACCTATTCGAGTCTTGTTAACGTTGCTGCGTCCCTAGCTTGGCCGCGCGCCTTCATACCAAAAGATGAAAATTCCCCCTTTGTTTTCCTTCTTTCGTTTTTCGTAGAATACGTGTGTTTCTAGTTTGCAAAACTCCGTCCGAAAACGGCACATATTTTATTTACTTATTGTTATGTGCTCGCCGAATTAGTCGTTGGGCTTGATCAGAATCGTGCCATGTTAACAGACGTGACTTTCGATTGATATCTTTGTTTCAACGAATTTTGTACATGCTACGTATGTACTGCAAATATTAGTTATAGGATTCACGCTGAAAAGAAATCTAAAACTGCATGTAGCGACTAAGTGACAATGGATTTCAGAGTAAACACGAAAAACCAGTCCGATTAGTTGCGTTTTGTTTCAAGTCAAGGTCGTTTGGTTTTGTAGCGACGGAAACCGGTCGGGTGGGTTCGTTTGTGTTCTGTTTTATTAGTCAAGGTCGTCGGGTTTTGTTGTAACGACAACCAGTTCAGTTGGTTGTTTGTGTTGTGTTTCGGGTATGTTATTCAAGGTCGTCTGGTTTTGTAGCGACGGAAACCGGTCAGGTGGGTTCGTTTGTGTTGTGTTTTAGACTTATTAGTCAAGGTCGTCGGGTTTTGTTGTACCAAGTCCGGTTGGTTGTTTGTGTTGTGTTTCGGGTGTGTTATTTCAAGGTCGTCCAGTTTTGTGAGGACGGAAAGCGGTCGGGTGGGTTCGTTTGTGTTATGTTTTTGGTTTTTTAGTCAAAGTTGTCCGGTGGTATTGTAGTAATGGAAACAGATTTGATTGGTTTACTCGCATTGTATTTCAAGTACAAAGTTCTACTGTGGTTTTGGCAGTGATGGTTTTTTTTTCAAGTCCAGATTTAGCGACAACTACTGATCGGTGTTTTCTTATGTTTCAAACATTATCGTATACGTTTTGTCGTAAACGTCGCATGTTTTATTGAAAATTTCAAAGGTACTTAGATTTTGAGAATTAAATGTAATTATCCGCTGGTCTACTCCGTTCAAATAAACAGTACGAGTACAAAGGAATTAATGTGCACGACTGCACGGCTCGGCGCGGTTATATTCGCAAGCTTTAGAGCATCGGTTCGATACAGTTAAATCGAACAAGCGAAAAGATAACGGTAATACGTGTAAAAATGGTGAATAATGAGCGACACGCGTACGCGTTCGTCCGCGATAATTCCGCAGTCTTTAATAAGCGGCGACGGCGACGGCGACGACGAGTACTCTCGGGAAAAAAAAGAAGAATAATAATGGAAAAAAAAGGAGAGAAAAAAATATACGAGACGCGGCAGCCGGTCCGATATACGTGTACCATAATACTGGTCTTATAAAAGTACGAGTAATATTAAGGTGGCGTGGCGTGGCGTATCGCAAATGGCAAGATGAGATCCGCCTTCTGCGCGTTTATTCCGGCATTCGGCTGGTATAATAGCGAGTATGGTGTAAAACGGTATGGTTCGGTAGCGCGGACGGAGTGCCGGCAACGTTACGGCGTTATGGTTAAATTCGTTAACCGCTGTATCACCTTGTAATAAAGCCGAAAAGCTGACAGTGGATAGCGCCGCTGAAGATAATACCGAAAAGAGGAGGTGGATACGCGAAAGATGAACGATAAGGGTTAAACGACGCCTAGATACGGTCCCAACACTCCCCTCGAGCGGCTAACGCGAGGTTAAGGGTAAGAAGATACGGCGACAGAGATAGACTGAGGCTGAAATAAAGAAAAAGATGAGAAGCGTTTCATTGACAAATTGGTAAATTATACGGCCGCTAATATAAGGCTAAACGAAATTTATCCGGTTCGTGTTTTGAAATTAACCTCTTTCCCCTCGTTTAACGCTATAACGAATAGCGACCCTTTCGCATTCTTTAATTTTCTTTCTCCTTCGACGTCATCGACCACGATTTTATTCGCTCGAAAATCATTTTACTATTTATTTATGTAATTTAATTTGCTTATTTGTTTCCTTTAATGTCGACCATCTATTTTTAAAGCACGAATAATCGGTTTTATATTGCGTCGTATCTTGCACCCCCTCCTTGGATGTGTCGAGTTTCTTTATTTTTTTCTCTCCTTTCGACGCATAAATTTCCATGGCGTATCGCGCGCCCATTGACGCAAAAAAAGAGTAATGATTTTTTTTTTCAATTTTCGTTCATGAGAGAATTGTAAATTAAATCGGAATTATTACTATGAGCTCGAAGTTGATTTGTTTCTTTATTTTTGGACACGGTGCTGTGATTGTGTGCTGTCATCGTAGTACACATGCATAGGAGTTTTTTGATGAAGATTTCTCAAAACATGTTGGTCTTAATTCACAACTGGGCAAGTACTCGTAGTAGACTTGCCAAAATACGTTTCACACTTGTTTTCAATTATTTCCTAAATGCAGCATATTCAACGAATCGCCAGAAAATCGAAAACCATCGATTACTTTGTCGCTTGTCAGGTACATTTTGTTTGAATAATCGATTATTATAGAATTACACATTTTTATCTATCGAATGCCAAAAATCTGTAAAATTAAGTGATGAGAAAATCCAGCATTTTATAGAAAAATTTATAATTATAAAAATGAATTTTTTTTTCTACATAACAATTGGTTTTTTTAATTCGAGGAACGGTTTTCAAAATATTTCAACTTGAAGTATTTTGAATTTTTTTTTTCATTGTGTTAGGTATTTATTTATCAAATATAAGGGGCACATTTTGGAATTCTCAATAGCAATTGTGTTTCAAGTGGTCCTATGCTGTTATATACGTATTTGAGTTGTACCATTATACAGGGCTTTTTGGTGAAGGGACGCAGTGTCCCCAAAAGAAATTTCAAAAATATTGAAAAATTGTCATAGAAGTAAAAAAAATGAAAGAATTTAAAAAGAAGTATAACAAAATCGCTATTAATAACGTTTACGAAAATTTATGGATTTTTTTTGTAACGATCGAAATTATCCAAAATACAGCCAACCGTTGATCCTATCAAAATTCTGGAATTACATTATCGATAAGATCAACAGTTGGGGCCTGGTACTGGCAAAAAACCGATTTTGGAAGCAGTTAGAAATTCAAATTGAAAAATTCGTGAAAAATAGAACAATGAAATTCAGTAACTGAAAACTTGGCTTTGAGGTTATTTTTAAACAATGAAAAAATAATTTCATCTCGATTTTTTGTTCTGAAAACAGTAGCAAGGGGTGAGGAGAAGGTACGAAAAATTATAAACTTGGAATTTCTGAAAATTAACGTCCTCCCCAAAAAATCAGTGACAAAAAGTGGCCCGCCGATGTATATAAACCAAGGCACCCCATCGAACGATTATTTCGAAAATAAAAAACTAGCGTGACATTTGTCATATGACGCGTGGTTAAATCGTCCACAAGTCGACATAATGAGTTACTTGGTATAGAAACGAAGCAAACTTGGAAGTTTATTCTGCAAAATGTTTATATTTATTCTAACTCGATTACGAACATGTAAAGAAGAAGGAACCGCATCACCGAAGCGTTGTTATTTTGTTACCCGGACTCGTGATATGTGCCCTGCATGAATATTACGACAACGCGAATTATTCGCGAACACCAGAGAACCCGAGAGCGCAAAAGAAGAAAAATGTAAGAAATAATAAAAAAGACGAAGAAGTAGAAGAAAAGAAATAAAATAACGAAAGAAAAGAACGGCGCGCGGATAAGGGTTGCGAATACCATCAGCAGAAATTTATCGATAGCAATATGCAAAATGACTGAAAAAACGATATCAATAAAGGATAAATAAAATGATGATATTCCGTTTACTCTTTTTTAAATTTGCGGGGGAAAACGCGATAACGATAAAACGAATTTAACAAATAGCGTTTTAAAGGAAAATCGCGGGAAAAATATACGACGATTCGGTTTTGTTTTTCTTTTGCCCCCTTTTTTTTGCGCTGTTTTTCCGACGCTGTTTAGTGTTCTCTTTCTGTCGCCCGATTTTTCGTATTTTTCTCTCGTATTCGTTGCGGGAGTGAGCAGGTGAATGATATGGGCTTATGCGAATAAATAGGTATGAAAGTTTTCGGGGATTTTTTTTGTTTTGTTTTCGAAACGAAACCGAAAATCGAACTATGGAAATTTGTAGTCGTGGAGCTTTTATTTACTGCGTTAAATTTATGATGCGCTGTAGCCTGCACATTGTACTATGATCGTTGATTTTTTTTAACGACGAAATGATTTTTGGTTACGAGGGTATCTGCGTATTAGTCATTTGTAACGGGGAGGGGTGTGTGTACTGGACGAAGTTCGTAAAGAGAAATCATGATTTCGGATCAAGTGCTTTTAGAATATTCCGACGTAAATATTTACTGCGTGATAAATGTAAATATCGCACGTATACGCGACTGTGTGCATCGTATATCGATGGTGACGTAAGTCTGCTTCATATCAACGCTTTATACTGATTATAAACGCAATTGTGTTGTGATATGGGTTTCACTTTTTCGCCCTTTTAATATATTACAATGTTATTTATTCACCCTCGTTCGAAATCTACATATTATACGCAACAGTTCTAAATACCCTGTTTATAGTATCTTGTGTAAGTCTCGTACACTTATCTGCTTAACGGTAAATTGCGCACTTTTTGCTTATTTTTTTGACGATCCTCGTCTTCGTAATGTTACTCTTCGTTATTTAAAATTCACCTAAGATGAATACGACGTTTGGGTATTTCTTCGAAGCAATATTCTAAGTGAAAATATAGTCGCCGAGGAACTGCGGATTTTTTCCTGAAGTTTATCCACGTCAAGCTCGCAGGAAATTCGTGGTGTTTTTACGAATATGACTATGTAGATCAGTCAAAATGGACATTTTTTGGCCAATTTCTCGAAACAATTCAAAACCCAAGAATTTTTCATGGAATTGGTCGAGAACACCATTAAGGCGAAGTCGTAGAAGGGGGTTAGTACCTCGAAAAACATGTTTTTGCGTGATTTTTTGCATTTATCTCGGGAAAAACGGATTCTACGTGAAAAATAGTTTAGTTCAAAATTAAAGTACATGAAATTTTCTATAAGATAACGTTGGGAAGAAAATCACTTGAAGGGGGCTGGTACCCCATAAAAGTACTTTTCAAAAGCATTGTTGCATTTATCAGCAACGGAACGGTTTTACGTGAAAATGATCTGTTGAAATATTTAATCTGTTCAAATAGGTTACAAAAAAAAAGACAAGTGGGCGCAGGGGGCTGGTACCTCGATAATTACTTCACGTGATTTTTCCATTTTGTCGAGCCCACCTAGTAAAAGTGACCTGAAAGGGTTGAAATTTGGGACCTGTCCGAAAAATTAATACACATAGCCCTCTTTCCAAAAACACCAGTCTTTCAATCCACTGTGGCTGCTTTCAAGCACAGCGAAAGCCCAAAGTTCGGAGCTTTTGGTAAACTTTCACCGAAAAGCTTGATGGCTGAAAATGGTGCCATCTTGTAGGATTTCCTGCGCTAAATCCGAATATGCCGGTCTACCAACCCCTAAGTACTACCTAAGGGGCGCCAGACGGGGCTAAAGGGGTAAAAAGATGAAAAATCGCGTTATTTTAGCGGGTAAATCTGAGTTTAAGTTGAGACAGTGGATAACACTGGCGCCATTTTGTAGGATTTTTCACCTAGAATCTGAATATGCCGGTCTGGTAACCTTGAAGTTGCGCCAAGGGGCGTCATACCAAAAAGGAGAAAATTTTGAGAGAAAGAAATTTTGCATCGCGTTTGTGTTCAAAGCTAAATTGTTGTGTTAAAAAATTTTTTTAAGGAAAAAATAAATTCTTATAATTTCAAGAATAACAAGAAATTGAAATGCTCGTAAAAAGAAATATGTAATATGTACCTTGCTCGAAGTAGGGAATCAGCCCTTCGAGCGATCCCTTTTGAAGCACTTGTGTTAATATATTGAAATTACTTCCCATAGATTAAATTTGCACATCCATAGCGCCTATATTGTCGCAAATGAAGAGTCTATAGTATGGAAACCAATTCCACCAAATATATCATTTGTATTTTGATTATTGGTATTATTATATCACGGCATCCCTACTGCTACCGCGACGCTATATGCCGACAAAATAAAACTTGTGTACAAGCGGTAACTCGTATATGTGGCACGAGACAAAAAGGAAGAATAGAAAGGAAGAGTGGGGAAAAAAAAACAGCAACGAGAGAAAATTATATTTGCACTAATGAAACGGACCGTGATAGTACATCATTTGTAAAAGGGTGACTGATAAAGCAGGGCTAACGCATTCTCGCTTTTTATAAAACTTGTCGGGGTTCGTTTCGCTAGAATAAGAGGGAGGGCTGGTGTAGATATTTACTTTTTAAAAATTAACCGCCGCAATCTGTCAGATGAAACACTCCCGCAAACGCTATAATATAATTCTGTCGATCATCGGTATCGTATTCGCTTCGTCGAATTAATTGCTTTATAGAAGGTCTTTTTTCATGTAATTTCTTTCAGTGGTCGGAAATGTTGCGTGTGTCGCTTCGGTGACGTTTTCGTTTGGATTTTTTCGTTGCCGAGTGAATTTTTTCTTTTTTTTTTTTGATTTAGGTGTCTGACGTGTTTTTCTTATTTTTCTCGAATAAAATAGTTTTAAAGATGGAATTTCTGAAAATATTGAGGTGGCGGTAGGTTTATGGAGGAAGGGAGAAGAGTATCGAGGGTAAGACGGTTTGAAGCGCCGATTCTATCGAAAGTATCGATACTTCGGCGATTCCAACATCATTCAACCCGCACGTGTGATGTCCTTACGTATTTTACGTGTTTCTCAACGCAAGATGACACTCTGAACGGCTCCAATTGGTCGCAGATGAGGCTGCGACCAATACACGAAAGGAACTCGATACTTTTTTCGTGGCATGTTTACCAACATACCGAACCCTCAGCTTGGATATCTCGCAATCACCGCGCCAACTCGACAAGACACCAGTGTGCAATAATGTAATAACCGAGTCGCGCAGCAGCAAGTGTTAATCGTCTCATTCGGTATATGTATTCAATTTAATAAAGTATGTCCAAAAAAAAGACGAAGAAGGGGGCTAGCAAAAAATAAAAGAGAAGTCGTCAACGAGGAAGAAGCAACAGGATGCATATAGTGTGCAATTTGCTTTTTATATGAGAGAGGGTGCAAAAGTAAGGGTGATTAAAAATAACCCGAGTAAAGTGTTAACCTTGCGCAGCGAGCTATTTTACGCCGGCTGAACGACTATGGTCGGGGCGAGATGTGCATGTGTGCTGGTGTATTTTGTGTATTGATACGCGTGACGTGAGGCTCGTTGAAGCACATATACATGCACCGTACACGTACACGCGCACATCGTCGCGTCAATACGCGTATGTAGTATGGAGTATGCACTCGTTATAGACGACCAAATACGCGTACACGGACCGAGGATCGTTTACCATTTTACCATTTAACGTGGAGTCGTTGTAGACAGTTGCGCGATGTCATATTTGTATTAATACGCGCGCCGAAGCTCCAAAGTCGCTTTTAATTTATCGCGCTGTACCGCAATACGAACCGCTATTATTTTACGACTCTTTTAACGAGAATCCGCCCAAATAAGCTCCGAGATGGCGTTTAATTTTGTCGCGTTTTCATTTGTCATACGCGAGGGCCCTTGAAGCTTCTGTTTTGTTTTACGACTACACGAACGCGTGGCGTGGAGTGAGTTGGGCTGGCGCGAGAATCGTGGAAATATGTGCCTTGATGAGTCTTCGTATTCGTATATTCTAACTAAATTTACCGGAGAAGAGTGGTAGCTGAGTGGGTTTCTGAGGGAGTAGGTCCTGAAGTTATGCAAGAGCTCCAATGAGATATTGCGATCATCTTTTCAGACTGAAATATTTGTTTCTTCATATTTTTTTTCGATAACGACAGGTGTTCAATTCAAAAAAAAATGTATATATTGGCCGAGCGGAGCGAGGGTGAAAATTTTTACATTAATTTTCAAAAATATGAAATTCGCATCGTTTTTTTTAAGGGATTTTCAAATACAATTTGTTATACTTTATTGAGCATGCCATGAGAAAAATTGTCCTCTCAAAATTGGTACCGAACACCTTACATCGCAGAAGAAGGAAATTCAGGGTGTAACTTGGAAAACGCTATTTGAAATGCTGGAGTCCAGACTTCTACCACAGAAGTATTCACTTTTTTTATTTTGTTCAAATTTAAAAAAAGCGTCAAAAAGTGCCGCCCCAGGTAGCATGTGTTGCCTATTTGTAAATAGGTCCCTGTGCGTGGGCATGAGGCAACGAGTCGCCCATGCAAATATCCCTAATTATACAGGGTGGTACATATGAGAAGACGCACCTATGTTATTTTCCCTATGGTGCGTGTTTAAGATGCACCACGCACCAAAATGTGAATTTCAAATTTTTTCGTGGAAATAAATCATGAGGAAGAACACCTTGAAAATTCTCATGTCAGAAACAAAGGAACACAAAAAAAAATTACAAAAAAACACCTTGTTACGATGTAAGGAGAAAAAAATATTCAGGAAATTTAACGAAACATCTTATTGAATTGGACACTCGTAAAAAGAAAAAGAATACAACGGGTAAAAATAATTGGTAACTGATGAAAAATCACGATAAAAATTATAAAAAAACACTTTGTTGAGAAGTAAAACAAAAAAAATATTCCAGAAAATTAACGAAACACTTATTGAATTAAAAATTTGTAAAAAAAAAAAAAATAGAAGACGATGGGTAAACATGGTAACTAACGTAAAATCACAATAAATATTCAAATAACTCTCCTTCCGCCGCTACACAATACTTCAATCTCTCTCGAAATTAATTTCCAATCACTCTCTGAGGAAATGCATTGTGTAAGAATTCCATAGCAAGGTCAAAATTGTGAGCTGGATACCAATCATACTGGTACCTCAACTCCTCTGGCAGGTTTAGATCAGTTATTTGTGTAGTGATGTCATTTTGTATCATCTCCCAAGTAGTGTACACCTGTAAGCTTCGTTGCGCGACTTTCAAACCTTTCAACTATCGCTATTGAAAAATCCTTTATTAAAACAAAAATTAATGATCAATTATTTTTAAACCGTGTGATCGAAGTTTTTTCTACCAAAAAGGAGAGAAGAATTGATTTAATTTATATGAAAATCTAATGTGTTGTTTATAATTTTATTACTAGTATTTTGTTTTAAAATATTTTTTGATGTAAGAAAGCAAATAAAAAACTAGTTGGGTAGTTTTATTTACCAACATGGTCTTGATTGGGGCAATTATT